>JAQMYG010000002.1:22717906-22733886 GCA_030014215.1 Clariallabes teugelsi | reverse complement strand
GTACAAATAAACAAATGAAATATATTTACAGTATAAAGATATACTGTATTACATTACAATGATTGGGGAAATGTAAGCATGATGGTGTAGTGGTTAGCACTGTGGCATTGCACCTCCAGCGTAGAGGGTTTTAATTCCTGGCCACAGGGTGTGTGCACGCACTTAAAGTGAACAATGTGAAACATTTTGAAGATGTCTTCAATGGTCTGGTGCATGAAGCTGAAACTCAAAGAGGAGGTGTGCAGCAATTATGACTCTATAGCCTTACATTATGATGGGCATTAGTGGCACAGTGGTAGGTTTCTGGCCTGCCATGCAGAAGACCCGGGTTCTATTCCCACCCAATGCCCAAAACCCAGCCACTGGATGCAGTGCCGGTCCCAAGCCCAGATAAAATGAAAGGGGTGCATCAGGAAGGGCATCCGGAGTAAAACCTGTGCCAAGTTGTGTGTGGATCTGATGATCAGCTGTCGCGACTCCTCGAAAGGAGCAGCCAGAAATCCAACAACAGCATTACATTACGATACATATACTTACCAGGTTACAACTACATACAGACTACTCTACTGCTGGTCTGCAGTTTCACAGGTTTACCACCAGGCTATCAGATCCATCTCATCAGCTTTGTATCTTTATGGGCTGATTTTGCATTAGAATTTATATCAAAAGCAAGAAAACACAAACAGGATATGACATCCAGGATGTGGGATTGACACGCCTGATGAAGTTAAAAACTGTTATACAATTAAAGATCTTATTTTTTTAATATATCCACAAAGAACTAATCATTAACATTGAATCATCTAATATAAGGCAATATGCCAGTTTTTAACAAGACCATAGAGGGTCATTATGTACTAGTGTGACCTTGAGCTAAACTGAACTACAGCTCCACCCTATGTTGAATAGTAGGCAGTGCATACAAACTGCCTTGTTCCTTATTCTTTCTTTACTCACCAAAAATCCAGCATGAGAATATTAATATACCTGGTTTGGTCAAACACATGTGAAAAATGTGTTTGACATTTAGAGTCCTAAAACCATTCCTTTTTTTAAATTTTATTATTATTAATCTGAGACTTTAGAATCAAACATCAGAAATATCCATGCACTGCATTACTGCCACCTGCTGGTTACTCATAATTCCTGTTCAGGGTTGCAATTGATCTGGGACCACTGGGCACAAGGTGGGAGTAGATCCTGGATAACATGCCAGTCAGTCTCAGGGATCCATGCACACACACTCACTCACACACTCAGCTCATCAGTATGTTTTTAAGATAGGAAATCTAGAGAACCCAATCCTACTGGCGGCATAATGGTGCCACCCTGATATCAAATATACATTGCCTGGGAAAAAAGGTCACACACTAATATTTCACTGGACTGCTTTTTGTTTTGATCACAGCACACATTCACTGTGGCATCGTTTCAGTAAGCTAACGGAATGTCACGACATTTAATTCCATCCAGCGTTGCATTAATTTTTCTCCAAGATCTTGTATCGATTTGATTAACACATCACTGCTAAGTGTTTTTGTTTAGCTTTTTAAAGCTACACAGCTGTTTAGTCCCAATCTCTTGATTTTTATTTAAATTGTGCAAGTGGAAATGCTGTTATTTATTTATATATTTATTTATTTTACGGGGAAAGAGAAAAAAAAAACACAAAATCCGTCCACATTTCTTCTTGCAGTTAATGGTTTACTTCTATCCGTTCAGGTATTAATAATTAAATGATTAATTAATTATATTATATATAATATTTTAAACATATATTATGCAATTATATCTATTGCATTATCGTTATATTAATTAATAATTTGTTTTCATTTCTTGATGCAGGCCGATCATTTGAAGTAACATCTCTGCCACGACCACAGGATATGTCTTCTAACATGGTTGTTTAAGAAATGAGAAGCCACTCACTGCATCAGTTACGATTAAATAATTGTTAACAGCTGGCCCACATTAATAAAGTAACTATCCAATGAAAGGGTCTTTTTTTGTCATGAGTAGAATAAGCAGTTCACACTGAGTCAGATTCAGAGTCATTTAAATAGATTTATTGCTCTGCTTGTACATTACACTCCTAGGAATGCAACAGAAGCAGTGTTTGGTGGGTAAACCCAAACACAAAGGCTGAAATATTTCTGTTATTGTATATTTAAATAGTAAAACAGCTGTATAATACAACATGTCACTCTACTATGAAATTCTAAACAAATCACCTAGGCCAAATGTTCAGTATTTACAAGATACACACTTCTCATACATTTGATTTACATGACGTTGCATTCAGTGAAAATAAAGTACCAGACCTGTTATACTAAATAAGCCTGAGTAATAACAAATGTATAGAGGTCCAAGCTGACCGTGGAATGGTGGAGGAAATGGTACGATGGGCTAGGATTGAGTACAAAGGTTTTGGTAAACAAACTGACTTACTGTAGGCCTTAATAAAAATTCACATACTCATTTTTTATAAAACCTGTGCATGGAGAGGTTCGACCTCAGTAGTCTTCTGGAGAAAGAAATGAGTGGTTTTATATGCCTTAGCTATTATATGTACCCTATATGAGGTTTTTAATCAATCTATATAGTATTAACTGTAGTAACTGCGTAGAAAGATAAAGGAAAGTTTTAGCAAATCTGCCTGGATGAGCACACTCTTGGCAGTCTTATGTGGAAATATTTGCTTTGCTCACAATTTGACCTGCTGTATGGTGGTATGGCACACAGTAAACAGATACAAGCTATTTATTTACAGACATTTTCTTTTTAAATATGGTTGTGCTCTATATGACCACATATGAAACTAGATTTACTGCGATATGAAAATAACATATGGTTTGTATTCACGTATAGACAAAGACTGGGAAGATGGAAAAAACCCATTAGATCTCTATGTTTCCTAAATCATCTGGATAGCACACTACTGTACAATATTGTATGGCTTCTCTCAGGGAGTTAAATAACAATTGTGGCAGAACCCTTTTACACGCCACAACACAATGAATCAGACCAAAATAAACGAGAAGCTGACATCATGGGATGAAAAACATTCCACCTGAAAAAAATAGTGATCACTCACATCTAAATCTTATTCACGACTTTCCTACACAGACCTTTTCTTTTTCTTTTGGAAGTCTAACACTTGGAATAAATACATAGTGTTTGATTTCGACCACAATTACATTTGAAAAGTGAGTAAGATTTTTTTTGTACAATTGTCTTTTTAGACATTGTTCCTGAAGAAAGGTCTTGTGCTTGGTAAGCTTGTCTGAGAAAATGCATCACGATTCTTGGAAAACTGGTCCTCTGCTGATCCACAGATGCACTGGTGGTTTTGTACATTCCACAGAATTGTTATCCTTTGTATCTTTTCCAGCATTTTAGGCCTCGTACACCCTGTAAAACAAATGAAATAAAAACAAATTGATCTCAGCAGAAATTGCAGCCATCACGGACAATTTATTAAAGCTTTTAGTTACTCCACTGTCTAGTGCCTTCAAGTATGGGCCAAAATGTTTAGAACAAGATATTCATAGTGTTGTTAATTATTAGTACACATATAAATACATAAGTGGAAGTTGAGAGATAATGTATGCTTCCTCTGAGACATATGAAGTCATCAAAATTACTGATAAAAAAATATCCATCCATCCATCCATCCATCCATCCAGGAACCTCTGTAGTCCAACTAGTGACCATGGAGGCCAATGGTGACTTATTCCCATTTTCACAATCGTGGTAGGACCTCCGGTCAACATTCACATTCTATAGGCAATTTGGAAGCATCGATCAGCCTAACTTGCCTAACCTGAGGCTGGAATCGGACCCGGACCCTGGAGGTGCATAGCGACAGTGCTAACCACTACACCACCGTGCCGCCACTGATAAAACAGTTGTAGAAAAGATGCTGATGATTGGTCTGTGTCTCTGTGATTGACAAGTGAAAGAGAGTATGAGAGTATCCTCCTATATAGAGAGCACGGCCAATTTTGCTCCCTTGGATCACGGCCACAGAACCTGTGCTCTGTTATTACTTAATCACACTGTGTTTATACGGTGTTTCTGGTTTGTGTTCTTTGCCATGAAGCATCTCGGTTTGACTTATTACTTTGGAGTTTGTACCGCATACTAGTTCAGTCAAAATCTAGCACTTGAAAGAAAAGTGTTACTCCAGTTTCATAATAATAATAGAGTGTTTCAAACTAAATATATTGCTATCCAGTGCAGCCAACGGCGAATGTGTTGTGTATTTGATATTGTTACTGTATGATGTTGTTGCCATTTACCTGTGCTTGTCCTTCATGATCTTAAACCACTTGACCAGGTTCCTGGTGCTCTGTAGTCTGGGGTGCAGGCAGTACTCCTGACCTTTGAAACGGGACACATTCTCCATGGTGACGCTAAGCAACAGAGAGAAAAAGAAGAAAAAGAGAGCAAGGGGAATGGGGTTAAATGGAAAAAGATATGTATTGTGTCATAATCTGCAAACAGAAATCTATCCCTCTATCCCTTTTTAAAATTATGTTCTTTTATAGCCTGTGTCCGGTTCTGTCCTGTCATTAAGAAATGTGAGATTGTTATGACATGCAATAATGACACATTAATAGCATTGTAAATTTGCTAAAGGGTGATTGAGTGTAATTAAATCTACCTTTGTCCTCTAAGCAGTGCCAACTACTTTGTCCTCACAGTGCTCCTCTTAACATTTGCTAAGTAACATAATGAAATCCAAGTTGCAAAGAACACACTCTTGCACCAGGGTAACTAGTCATAACAATCCTGCTAACCAATAATTAATTATAGAAATTGATGGAATATCCCTAATAAAGAGTTGCTCGATAGTATAATTTTCATTTGCTACTTAATCATTCAGTAGCGTAACCAGTAGAGCCTTCTCTCAACACCTAACTCTTGACTACATTTGGAGAACACAGAGTGAGAATTAAAATGGGGCTTTGGAGGCTTGCAGAATGCTAAACTGTGAGAGAGTGTCCTGCTGCCAGACACTGGGAAAGAAAGCGAGAGAGGAGAGGGAGTCTTTCTGCACTCAACAAGATTTTTTTTTTTTTTTTTTTCACTCAGACTAGGACCCACAATTTCATACAAATAGACCTTTTATTGCACAAGCACACTGAGGTCCTCTGGCACTGAGACCAGAAAAAGTAATACAGAAGTTTGTCAGTGTCCATTTTAAAACACAGATCCCTTATACCAGAATGCTGAGAATCATGAATGAATTGGAAGTGCTACAGATCTTGTAATCATTTAGCCTGGTTACAATGTGCTTTTCTTAGTTTCATCAATGTTTTTGTGTTGGAACTTTTGAAACAAGGCTAAAAACTGAAAAATGCTGCAGAATGCAATAGTTTTGGCAGTTGTATTGTTTTTTTATGTCATTCACTATCCAAATAAATACTGATAGACTTAACCTTATCCTCTTGGGTATGTTATGTTATGGTCGTGCTGTCCGGTATTACCCAAATGAGCATGGGTTCCCCTTTGAGCTGTTCCTTGCTATTGTCCCAAAGGACTAAATTATTATTATTATTATTATTTTTTGTAATGTTAGATCCAGAATATTTCATGGTTTATTCGTGTAATAAAATGCTTAATGACTATGCCTTTTGTTAAACATGCATTTGCCAGGCAAATGAAACTGAATTGAATTGAATTGAATTATGGTTCAAAACGCCTTATATGTACACCAGGTGGCAGCAGTGCTTACATTTTTCTTAAAGATGAGTTTTTCCACAGCTGATATCCTTCTATGTACATCTAGGCTTTAAACCGCAACACAGTGTAAACATGAGCATAAACAGGCTGAGCAGCATACTGGCCTGTGTACACAAGTGAATGTGGCTATCTGTTACTCCACAGAACTGCAATCAGTCTATTTTTACCCAACACTACTTGGCCGAATCGCATAACATAATCGCAAAAATACTCTGGAATTTATTTTTCGTTTGTGTTTCACAGCTTACACTTGACGCAAAATGCACTATGATCTAAAAATAGTTCAACTATTTACTTAGATTTAATAAACACGTGTGCAAAAAGAAAAAAGCCCAAATAAGTTCACACTGATAATGGGAATTAAATAAGAGATGAGGTGCCATTTGGAGTCTCATTGATTCTAATGTAACACAATGTCAATAATAAATGAGAAGTAAGCAGCTCCCCTGCAAAGGCTTCCCAGCTATCAGTGATGGACATGACCATCAGGTTACCATCTACAGGAAACACACCTTCGTTCTCTTTACACAGTGGTTATTTCCTTACTTTTACTGTTTTCCCATACTGACAGGTTGTCCTGTAACAAAGGATGCAGATTAAGAGAAAAATAGACACAGGATTTTGAACTTACAATATCATCTTCTCCTGGCAGAAAGGATGTTTAGGCTTGATTTCAAGTTTTTGCACGTCCTTGTATCGTATCTTGGGGCCTTTCCTGGTGCATCTGCATTTGTATGCTGCAAGAAGGAAGAAAAAGCCAAGCTGTTTAAATATAAAATGGTTACAGAAGGACTTCAGAAATCAGTGTTTTTTGTTCCTGACTCAATATAATTCAGAACACAGCTACAGTAAGTGTCAAATGCAATATTACTTGACCCTACATTTAGGCATCAAACTGTAGATTTCCATACTTCTAAACCAATAAAATCAAGAAGACATGTCACTTTAATATGTACAGAATATTGTTCCTGGATACCTTTAAAATTTAATGAGATAAGGATCACTATTTTAAGGCAGACTACATAACGTTTCTTAGAAAAATAACGCACTAAAGGTGCAAGATACGCACTCTTGATAGTACCAATTGCAACATGGTTGATTTAATAACGAGAGTGCATTCCTTGCCTGAAAAGTACCCACTAATGTACCCTGTTGTCTGTTTGGCAAACCGTGAAACTGTCATCTGGTTGTTTCCACACGTTCCATCACACCGAGGCAGAGTGTTTAGATTGCTGGCCTTAAAAAGAAGTGTGACCTATATCTTTCTTCTCCATCAATCTTCTCCAGTTCCACTTAGCGTCCTCCTGGGCCAGGGGCCAAAACTAACTCATCCAATACAAAGAGCCACTATACACAAGTGCCGTGCCAACTTCGCTCGAAGAATTGTTTTTACTCCGAGCATGAAAAACAATCTAGGTCTGAGAGTCGTGATGCTCTAAGCAGGGATAGTTTAACATTATGTTGCGTAATAACTAGGACTGTGATCCTATAACACACTCAACATGCATGATTTCACACAGGAGGAAAGAATCAAAGCAAGTGACCTTCATGCATTATATCCGAAAGTAACCAGTATGCCTGCTGTGATGCACTATCCGACCCTCAATGGTAGACCTTATTTTTTTTACGGTCTTTTTACTTGCAAAAGTGAAGGAAGTGAATCTTTCTAGCAAACACACACACTCACACAAATCTGCCTAATGTCAGCATGTGGGTCCCTTAAGACGGATTTTATACCTTTCTGGAAATGTTCTGTTTTAGTTATCAAGGTCAGCGCTGTTCCCGAATGTTCACAGAACTTTAAAACTACATTGCAGAATACCACCGAGTTACTGAGAAGTTTGTTATATAAAGGTCACTACAACATCAATTCTTCACAAGCCTCCCAAATTGTTCACATTATTTAAGGAGCCGAAAGAACATCCTCCAAACCATTGCAGCTTTCATGTTCAAATTAGATTTCCTTCGAATAATACGAAGCTTGCTGTACCATGCGGAGTGTTCCTTCTCCCAGAGTGTTCTACATCACAACCTTCCTGATTATTGAGCGAAATGTTCTCCGGACCATCACAGGTCATCACAAGGTTATTTTAAAGTCATGGAACATTTCTCGGAACAGTAATGCACAACAAGAAAACAAATGAACAAATGTCATATTTCTGTAATGAAAAAGTTTCCTAGAAATAAAAAGGTCTGTTAATTCATTCTAGAATGCTGTGGGAATGAACAAGCAAACGTTTCCAGAACATTCTAGAACTAGAACTCTTCACCAGAGAAGCTGATAAAAAGCTGATAGAATTTATTCTAAAAATTTGTTCAACTGTAGACCTAAAATCATTGAAAGGTTGACATGATGTACAAGTGCAAGTAAGCGTGTAAGTGCAAACTGCAAGTACAAAACGTACTCCTGTGACAGAACACATACAGTTTAATACGGTTTGTTTGATTCGTCTTTTTTTCTTAAAGATGTGTCACATCGTTATTATTATTATTATTATTTTTATTCTACAGAAATATCAGGACATGACCATACTTACCTTCTGTGCTTAATGAACAAACTGCGATGAGCAGCAGCAGTAAGGCGGCAGTGCAGCGCTTCATCCCAGCGCAGCTTCACGAGCTCCGGCTCGCGCTCTCTCTTCACCAAACCTCACGCGCTCTTAAACGTTAAGATCCTGTCTCTCACAAGTCACAAGTCACTCTCTTCTTCTGACATGAACGTGTACGTGTAAAAAAAAAAAAAAAAAAAGGCGCTCTAGTTTGTCCTCTCGGTGTGTTTGTGTGTCTCAAGGGATGACAGCAGTGAGCAGGTTGAAGTCACTCCACACACACACATACACACACAAACATACAAATAAACACACACACACAAACACACTCTCTCTCTCTCTCTCTCTCTATACTGATCTGACCGAGCGCGCGCGCAGCCGGCTTTTAAAAAGCTCGCTCGCGCCTCATTATTATGCACAGCTAAGGGGACGATTTGGGGGCGCGCGCCCGTACGGTATTGTGTGTGTTTGTGTTTTTCAGTAATGACAAAGAAAACAATCAAATTTAATTTTAAAGGTTTGTTGAAAAAAAAAAAAACTTTAGACAATTAGATGAGATTTTACGCCTTTTGTTTTCTTGGATTTCTTTTCATTCAAATGTAACTCAAACAAGATTATGCACACTTGTGGTTTGGCACTGTGAGCTACAGTCTAGAGTCTGTTTAGATTAATGCATGGGATGGACACTAGAAAAAACTGGTAATGATTTCACATGGCAAATATTTCAGTTTTTGTTACAATCCTCATTTTAAAAAATCTTATATACAAAATATATGACATAATGGTGAAAAGATCAACCACTTGTTGCCATATGCTTGAACTTCAAGTAACATGCACAGATCAGCCATACCATTATGACCACCTGCCTAATATTGAGTAGGTCCCACCCTTTTGCCACCATAACAGTGATGCACTGTGTGTTCCGTCACCTTTCTATCACACCCAGCATTAACCTGGTTCATTAATTTGATCTACATTAGCGCTTCTATTGGATCGGACTACACAGGCCAGTCATCACTCCCCACGTGCATCAGTAAGCCTTGGCCACCCGTGACCCTGTCGCCAGTTCACCAGTTTTCCTTCCTCGGACCACTTTTGGTATGTCCTGAAAACTGCAGACCAGGAACATCCCACAAGACCTACAGTTTTGGACTTTCTCTGACCCAGCCCTCTACCCATCACAATTTGTCCCTTGTCAAAATCAAAATCCTTATGCTTGCCTGTTCTGCTTCCAACACATCAGCCTCAGAAACAAAAGGTTCACTTGCTGCCTAATATATCCCACCCACTTCCAGCCACGACTGACACGAGTTATTGTAACTGTAGTTATTGTGACAAGGGCCAAATTGTGACAGTTAGACGACTGGGTCAGAGCAACTCCAAAACTGCACTCTTGTGGGATGTTTTCAGTCTGAAGTGGTCAGGACATACCAAAAGTGATCCAAGGAAGGAAAAGCAGTGAACCAGTGACTGGGTCATGGGTGGCCAAGTCTCACTCATGCACATGGGGTGCAAAGCCTAGAGAGAATAGGTTGATCATTGTAAATGCAGCCTCATGAGCAGGGACGAAGCACAGAACTCTGGGCTGTATACATAAGCAGTCTTCCTTTCTTGATTCATATTTTTCACTTTTTATTCCAGGCATGCAAGGGCCCTCTGGCCATTGGGGCCCGGGATAGTCAGTCCCACTACTCAAGACTACTCAAAACTCCCCTGCTCATGCCGCTCAACTGCTCTCATGTGGGGACACCACAATTTCTTCCAACTACATTGTGTGTCTATATCTGAAAAATACTCATATGATGATAGTTGAGTATTACATATTTATCTGTTTGAAGGCATTGACAAAGTTCAATAGATCTCGGTGCTAATAAACAGAAACATTGGAGTTTAGGTTGTTTCTCTGACTGGGCAGGGGTAGCTCAATGGGTAATGCTTTGGTCCACTTATCGGAAAGTCCCAGGTTTAAACCCCAGCACCCCCAAGTTGCCCCTGTTCGGCCCTTGAGGAAAGCTCTTTACCCTGTTCAGGTATCTGACAGATATACAGTACAGTCAGATTAAATGTCAGTCACTGGTTAATTGTGTTTGCCCAATGGTGCAAATTTAATTAAGTTGCCCTTTTCTGATAAACCTCAGTTAAATTAAATTAGATCACTTTTCTTACTGTTTGTCTGACCACTTTTTACATATGTTAAGACACTCATTCATTCCTTCATTTATTTATTCATCTTTAGCAACCATTTAATTTGGACAGGTTTGTGGTAGATCTGAAGTCCCAGGAGCACTACGACCAGGCTATCACAGTAACCATTCCACCAATTGGCATACGAAGCTGGGGAAAAAAACAGACAACCCAGTGCAAACCTACACTTTCCTCAAAATCAAAGAGAAGATGAGCATATTTCAATAATAAAAGATGATTGCTTGCAATTTTTGTTATCTTTTTATCCTAGATGTTGTGGCATTTCACTAACCATACGTACGTAGGTATATAGTTTTGTTTGACAGTTGGGCCTCACCCATTCCGGTTCCTCTTATTGTGACACCCATGATGAGGCAATCTAGCATAAATAACATTCAATTATTCATTCATTCATTTATTCATCTTTAGTACCCATTTAATCTGGGCAGGTTTGTGGTAGTCCTTCACAGTATCTGTTCCACCAACTGGCATTTTCAGGAGCTGTGAAAAAAACTGATAACCTGGTGCAAACCTACACTGTCCACAAATCAAACATAAGATGAATATATTTTAATAAGTAAGATTTTAAGAATAATAAGTAAATATAACTGTTTGCCATTTTTGTTAACTTTTTGTCTCAAATGTCTCATACTAAAGTGACATGTCACTAACCATGGTCTACATAACTGGGTTTGACATTTTGGGCCTCACCCATTCAAGTTCACCTCATTGTGACACCCATGATGATGCAATCCTAGCATAAATGACATTCATTAACCCTAATTATCCTCTCTGTGACCATTTATGTAACTGAAAGTGCTTTATACAACATTTTTAGAAGTACACTCAAAGAGTCACTTTTGAGTCAGCTGTTTTGTCTGTCCGTAATATACTGTAAATCCCATCTGAATTATGCAAATGTAGAGCTGTCAGCCTACTCATTCACCCTATGACGACTACTGTGCAGGGTCGACACTAATCTCTCCACCCTTTCTACTGAGTCATTGCTGATATTTGCCATACAGTATGTTTGAATGCCGGAGACAGTAATTGTAGTAAGTAAGTAACTGGTGCATGGTTTAGTTAATGGAGTCTTGTTTAAGTGGTATGAGTCAGCTATTTCCTGATAGCTTAATGTAGTGGTACAAGCTTATCTAAAAGCTTATATTATCATAACCATAAGAGCCTTCTTTGATTTATGTATTGCTTTACCATTTTATGAAATAAAATGAATTAAATTCTGGATTCATACAAATGGAGGCATTAAAATAAACCCAACAGAAGAAAACAAATTGTTTCAGATGGGAATATTGGGTTTTTGTTATAAGAATGGACTAATATTGAACAAATAAATTATTATTACTATGAGATTTAGTGAATGACTAATCATGTAAGACTTAATCTTATTTGCCAAAGTCTGCCATAGTCTACTTCCCAAACCTCTGATTTGATGCCTAAGCGTCAGCCCTAATCTGAACCTTTATATTTGGGGAACAGTACACTTATTTATTTGCGACCTCTATAAATCATGGAAGTGTATGCAGTTATTGTGTTACTCAACAGCAGCATGTAGGGATTAGCTCTGTAAAAGATATCCCTACATATCTGATGGGATATGCCCATCTGCAGTCCATCATCTGCTTGGGGGAGAAATGCCCATCTGCAGGCATTTCTCCCCCAAGCAGATGCCCATCTGCAGTCCATCAAATGCCCATCTGCAGTCCATCATCTGCTTGGGGGAGAAATCAAAAGCATGACAATTAAATGTGAAGTTGCCTGCCACTCATCATCATGACAGGTGCCTATTTGTGCAGGAATATTGCTGGTGATGTAATGGTATCAGACAGTAAAAGGGTTGAAACCAAATTCAAATCAATCATAACTGTCAGCTGTAGTCAGTTTTTGTCTGTTCTTTCAAAGCACAGAGGTTTGATTTGGAAGTAGAAGAAGTTAGAAATAACAGACTGTTGCACATAAAAATTTGTATTTATCTTGGATTTTAAATGGGGTGCTAATCACTAAATAGTAATAATTTACCCTCAGATCCAAATAATTTAAGTAATCTGGTTTCAGAAAGTGTATACTTTCTATATAAGTTTTTAGCTGTGGAAACTGGTCTGTACTATTAGCAGTGTTCTTGCTGCCCACAATGCTGGTAGCCTGTCACTAATACTTCCAGACAAGAGACCCAAGTCTGACCCCCTTCCTCTGCTAAATGGCAACCCAGGAAATGCCACAGACTCCCACTCTGTCCCATGGCATGCAAATAATGCAAATCTCATCTCAGCCCGTAAATATGACTTACACTTCCTACAAACCATGAGCAATCAAACTGAGATATTATTAAAAAGTCCTTGTTTGAACATTACTTACACTTACAGCAAGCCAACACTCCAAGGTATTGTCCAAATCAGCCATGGCCTGCACTGGTGTTGATATTGGCAGAGAAGTAAAGCAATTTCCATGGCTTCCTAATTGGTGTGAGCAGGGGAGCCATAGATCATTCTGAGTGGTAATTAGAGAGTAGGTTTTTCTGTGTAGAATAGTGATGTTTCTCATCAACCATGGTGGGAAGGTGAATTTAATGTCAAATCTGACCCGATGATGGTGTCACACACTGATAAACAGTATTAACCATCTGGACAGCCAAGGACATTCTGATCAACCATTACATCCAGTCAACTTTTCAACTCTTAATTCTGCAAAATGTTATACTTGTTCTTATAGCTTCAGCATTTTTAACTGCTGTAAAGTTTTTTTTAATTATTATTGTTATTATTTTCTTAGAACTCATGAATAGGAAATTTTACTATATGTTACGTTTGCATTTGTTTAAAACATATTCACTCATTAATTGTTTTCTCAATACAACATCTAGAAATCAAATCCTCATGAACCCAATTATGAAAAATACCTACTGGAGTATATTTTCAGCCTACCTGGAAATACTACGCCATTCTTTAAGCTATACAGTACTTTAGTTATGATGTGTGCTTATTCTGTTTTAATAAATAATATGATGAAAATGGGATCCAAATATGCGCTGAAAATAATTACTCCTGTATCAACATATTTAAATTAAAGGCATAATTTCCACTGAAGCAAAATATATATGTTAAATAAAATTAAATAAGGGTAAATAACAATAGAAATTGGTAGAATTATGTATGTTAACAAACTTTATTTATTGTAGTAAAATAGACATTAATAACTGTATATCAAGATATATAGTAAATATAGCTACTGTACATGAAGGCAAAATCCTTTTTCATGTTTTCATAAATAAATTTTGGATGATTAAAATAATCGTCAGTAGCAGCACCTAAAAATATTTTGATCTCTCAAAAATCTTTTTTTTAAAGCATGCAGAGCATGTAAACAGGAACTAACAGCAATATTTAATCTTCCCTACTTGAAACTTGAAACTACCCACAAATTGATAACACACATCTGGGTCATTCAAGGATGTTTTTAAATGTTTTACACTTTAGCCTTAAATCAAACCTGAAATGATGGAAAAACAAAAGCAAGATCTTTTTTTTTTTTATATAAATTTTTTTAAGGCCAAATTAAATTTGTTTTATGATCATAACTAGTTATGTCTACTAATTTGATAGATTAACCAGCATTCCAAGACAGACTACATTTATTATAAGTCCACTGGTATATTATCACTCTGTTGTCTATGTACACTATAATTTGCTAAAATTCCACTGTCTGGTTCAAAACATGTGCTATAGTCGAATGGAGAAATATTTTCAGAAATATAACTTTTGGCCTAAAATACAAATGCTTGTCATATGAAAAAGAAAAGGAAGAAGGGACTTAAATTTTAATCAGAAGCACGTTTTTTTTTAAAGGGAATGCACAAATCAATTTGAGCTAGCTTGCTGGCTTGAATGACAGACTCTAATGTTAGCATGATTTCTATGGGATGTTTTTTTCCTAACGGGGCGAAACCAAACAGACCATTTGGCAATATTGTGTCAGAAATGACCCACAATCTATATTAATTACAGGCCTGTTGAACTAAATCAATAATGCACTCACAGTCGTGTGGTTATAATGCATGCCTGTGATTACCCATGACACGGGCCAAATCACAATCATGCTGATATTCAGTATACCTGCATTCTTGCTTGTGTTCGGTATCGCTTAAATAACATACAATGACCTGTACTGTCAGTTGATATTAGTTTATTAGCTTTATTGGGGAGCAGTTTAAGATGCAGGCAACATCCAGGCTGGTAAATATTTTGAGCAGCCTAGTGATAACACCCTGTTTGATGTTAAAGTGAACACCAAACCTGTCCGTACAAAGCACTGATGCAGGCATGTGTAAAATCTGGGTTAAATGCACATAATGATTTTTGTTTCGGTCAGGAAATGGCCTGTGGGTAGCATATTCTTTGAGTTTACTCGTTTGTGTTTCGTAACACTTGCCAGTAAGGAATTTCTTTGCAGTGTGTCATTACGTGTCCAACGTGCTGGAGATTAAGCTCAGCATGATCCTTCTCATGTGACATGCAAACAAACACGTATTTCGTCTCTAACTCCACGTGACTTACCCTGTATGCTACGTATGTATTTACATATACTGTGTAGCAGAAGACAGGCTTTGGTCAGAGACCTCTATTTGCAGAGCATTTATCACAATTCACAATATACTCTAGGTCTGTTTTCATAATGGTTTTTCAAGAGACCACTATTTAGGTTTACGCTTATCCTAACTGTTCCTACAACTTACTTGACACATAAACAAATGGAACATTTGCACATACCAGAAAGCCACAGATCGGATCATTTCTAAAGCACAGCAAACCCGGGAAAGTTTCCTTATGTCTTTTTCTTTACTTGTTTTTCTACACTTTTTGACTCTAATCGCATTTCAGTGTATGGCTCAAATATTTTCCACATTTTAGGGTATAGTGCTCTGCTGATGTTATGTAAGTTGCTTCAGCATAGCACAGTGCACATCTAAAAATGGATGCACTGAGTATTTATTTAAGGCTCATCCGGGACAAGAGTTTGAATAAGGTATTAGGTGCTTTAATATTGTTTGTATGTTGGTATCTTTTAAAGGAATATGGAAACAAAAGTGGAATGAAGCATTGAAGTCACCGAACTGCTATTAATATTGTAATAGCTACATAAAGGCAACAATGGAAGCTTTCATGCCAGTCCTGGAGTGGAGAATTCCATTCGTGATAACTTTGTCTTCCAGGCTCCACTAGTCTTATCATATCCCTGTTCTTCTCTCAGCAGTCTCTTAACTATAATAAGCCTTAGGAGGCTGTGGGGCTGCTGGACTGCTGGAAATCTTCATTTAGGTCATATAGGTTCATATTCATATAGGTTTTCTATACTGTATACTGTATATACACAGTATACAAAATGTAAAAATCTATACACACTTCAGGAAAAGAAAAACTTAAATATTATTAAATAAATATTTTAATACTAAATGTATTGCTACATGTTTTATATATATATATATAT
>JAQMYG010000002.1:22679599-22709079 GCA_030014215.1 Clariallabes teugelsi | reverse complement strand
ATATATATATATATATATATATATATATATATATATATATATATGCTAAAATATATAAAATACTCGTGTTTTGAGGGAATGTCACTTTTTCTTCTTTTGAGTTTATGGTTATTTACTCCGATCAATATGTCCTCCACCTACTGGACTGGAGTGTGGATCAGAAGTTCGGCAGGAAAAATGGTTATCATTTCTATTAGACATGTCATTTAAACAATCAATAGCACATTCCACAGCATTTTAATGCTTATTAGATACTTATAGTTGTTCTCAATACATCCAGACCTGAAACAAATATAACTGCTTGAAATAAATTAGACAGTAAACATTAGAGCCATTAAACTGAATTGACCCAAAAATTTCAACTCTGTAAAATTGACTAGAATCAGTCTACCTACTGTATGATTCACAGCTCTGATAGGCACTATTGCACACCTTATACAAAATCAGCCAAAAAACCTGTCAGAATAAATTTTTAAGCTGATATTTAAAAAAAAAAAAAAAAAAGAAGAAGAAAAAGCTTAAACTTTGTTCTAATAGTAAAATCGTTATCTGGATCAGTAGTTGTGCTTCTGAAGTTCATGGAATGCCCTGTTCTTTAAAAAGCATATGAGCTAGAGCAAGGAAGGGAAAGGTCAGCATGTCTGGACCCCCTCCTGAACAGCTCATTAAAAGCAGTATCAAACCTTTCTAAAGTAACACTGACATTTATCACAATACCCTGGTCTCCACACACTAAATCATCTACAGCACTAAGTTTCTACCAGTTGTACTAAGCATTTAGAAGTAGAAACTTTTACCGAGAAACAATTTATAAGCAAAACAGAGTTACATACTGTATAAGAAACTTGCTTTTCACAAACATCCATCTCTGGGAATGACAGAAGCTTAATAAGCATTGGAGAAAGCAATCACGTTTTAGGCATATGAAAAACCTGGAGGTAAACGTGACTCAGCTGTAATAGCTCATTCTAGAAACGTATAAAAGATTTGAATGCTGAGGTAGAACCAATCCCATGTATAAGACTAAGAGATGAGTTTTGAACAACAATACAAAACAAGAAGAATATTAAATGGCAGTGTGGCATGTAAGTGCAACTGATAAGACCAGATCATCAAGATAAAAACAATATACAAAGACATTTAAGAAGAAGAAGCATAGACCACAAAAAGGAAAATAATCCCTGTGCTTGTAGTGTCTTAATGCTCTTTCTTGGTACAGGACATCAGAGAGTTATGCAATCAGAGAGTTATGTAATGATAAAGTAATGGAAAAGGGGCAACCTAGTTACACACACACACACACACACACACGCACACACAACCACACACACACACACACACACCAGTTCCATCCCTGTATGCGGGAAAAAAAAAAAAACTTATATGCCTTACAGCATGCACTCATATGATACACATTACATAACGTCTGACATGTAAAAAATTAAGTCATTTATTTTCATTTGAGCTGAGATTAAATAATTGATTATTCATAACACTGCATGATAAAATATCTGCAAGAGCGGGACATGATCGGTCTTTATGGTCCGGGTGCCGAGGAGGTGGAAAGCCTGTAATGCGTTTACACTCTGATAAATATCCTCCAGATACATGCCATCTGGTGAGAGCGAAACAGAGAAAAGGGGACGAAACTGGGAAAAAGGAGCTCTTCATTGGCTACAAATAGGTCCTCATCTGCTTTGTTAGATCAACCAGTTTAACAAGTGATGAGGCAGATGGCATAGATGGGAAAAACAGCCAGGCCAAAATTAAATGGGTGAAAGATGAAAGAAAATGAACATAATTAAATGTGTGTGTGTGTGTGTGTGTGTTAGTTATGTTGAATACCCAAACCTGTCTTAAAGACAACCAACACTGTGTTAATCTTTTCAATACTGGAACATATTTGAGCACCCAGTGAGCCACTGTTGTGTAATTAAAGGTAATGGTGCTGCTCTACCATTAATCTGATCTCATTTGGAGTTGTTGCCATGCTGCTGATCCTCTGTCACGGAGTTTATGATGTGCTTCGCACAGACTGCGCATCCTAGAGATATGCGCTGGGTGTCTGGGCCAGATGGCTAAGTCTGGATGGTGACGTGGGACTGGGCGTCTCTCACTCCAGATTGAGCTTGAAGCAAACAGCAACAATCATATACTCACACGCGCACAAATGGATGTCTTACTACCTTCGTGAGGCCCTTCTACTGGTAATTGATGACATACACTGATCAACTATAACACCAATTGGTCATGGGCACCCGATGCGTATCTACAGTATGCCTGTAAGGACCAAAGGTGTCACACATGACAGCACACCCCAGGAGGTCACTTGGGGCCACGCCCTGAGGGGCCATAGCCACCCTGTTGGCACAAGAGGAACCTAAAACTTAGTTGTTTTTTTATGTTAATGGCTTTAAAGTTATGTAGTTATTGTAGTTATCAAGCCTGTCAGATATTCCAATCCTTTTATATCCAATATAGTGTATCATGTGCACTGACAGATCGGTTCCCTTCCTTTCAGCACCCGCAAAAGGCCTCGGCATCTGATTTCAAATGATGATGAACATTACATTATGTAACTACTGGAAATATTAAAGGATTCCTTCAGGATATGCTTGCATACATGCCAACATGTTGAACCTGTCTGGAAATGTTTTGTGTTTAAAGTCGTGTGGATAATCAGTTGTTGTGAATAATCATGTTCACGTTACAAATTCCTCCAGACCAAATAGAGCAATAACAGCTGGTTGGAAAGTGAATAATGTACGACTGATAAACAACTTAATGATCTGACAGTATAAATCAACGTTAACACACCAAATGCTTTTGAACCTTCCTGATGGAATCATTAAACGTGAATGACACCATGTGAACTGGAACCATAAACTTCCATTTATTGTTAGCATACTGACTAGAACCTGAAGCTTATTAAAATGCTCCATAAATAAGGTATATTAGCAACAGGTAGTGATGGTTTGCATGATCCTTGTCATGCAATCCGACAGGTGCAGAATGTCAGAAGCAACAGCACGCTAATCTAAGATTACATCGAAGATGACAGATAAATCTGTGATAGCATTTTTTAATTAACCACTGACCAGTAGTCAGTGATCGACATCCATGGTTCCCAACCTGGGTTCCATGCCCACCCTTAAGGGGGCGCCAAAGGTCACAGGTAGTGTCCGAGACTTTGCTCTGAGGCTGTAAGGTTTTGGAATTAGATTTGCACATGTTAAATAAGATCATAATTATAGTACACTTAGAGTATAAGTAAAAGTCTGCATAAAAAAACTTTTTCAAAATATACATTTATTCTTTTGGTTTATGCATATGGGCTAGGCTAGACTTGGGTTGGTTGGCGGGGTCTGGTTTTTTCAAACATAAGCTCTAAGGGAAAAAGTTTGGGTAGCACTGACCTTAAACACAGTTTTCCCAGGAATAAGCTTTTAGAAAAACAGGTCTTATTTATGTCCTTGTGTCTTTTGATGTTACGGATTCATGGACTATTACAGCTCTGCCACATGTTCCTCCATTCTCCATTCCATGCTTTCTTAGTTTTACCACATTGTTACCAGTTTCTCAATAACACTTTGTGTAAAAATAACATGGGACAAGATTCTATGTGAAAAACAGCTGAAACATTTTTAGATTTCATTTGCTCAAAATAAATAAATAACAACTCTCAAACAGATTGTGGAAATGGCAAAAAAGAGTTTATAAATAAGGTGAACAATGTAGACTAGTGAAATGACGAGCAAAATCCTGCCACTTATTTTTATTTCAGTCTGTAATTAACTAAAGTTGTGAATGTCCTTGGCTGTGACTCTGTTTGGGAAATTCAGAAAATTCAGTGGGATATCTGAGGGCAAGTGGTAGCTTTATCACAGGTGCGAGATCTGTTAGGTAATGGAGGGCTTTGCTGGGTCACAGAAACTGGTCTGGGTGGCAAACCAAGATAAGAAGGATTTAAATATTTGTTATAAGAAAAGCTTAAAATCTATATTATATATTATGTTACAAATCACTTTCATGGTTTGTGACTCTATAAATGATTTACAGATTTCTCTTACCTGTCATACTAAACATATATGGTGGTATTAACAAGTAGTACAAAACATAGTTTCACACACTACAGTGCTACACCCTACAGTAGGTATAGAAAAGAATCACCTCCCTTTAAAGTTATCACATTTTGTTGCTTAGCAGCCTAAAATAAAGTCAGGCACATTTTTCATTTTATCCAGCTTTATTTACTCAGTGCAACTTTTAACATTCAAGTGAAAGATATAAATATAGATATAATAGAAAACAAGACCAAAAAAACAGAATCACTGATTTGGAAAAGGATCACCCCCCTCCTAAAAAGGCAAAGCCAATCACCTTCTCAATCCACAAAGTGATGTCACCCATACTGTAGGTATTTCAAAGAATAGTTTTGTAGCTCAAATGTGTGGCCATTGGTCATCACTTTCTTGGCAAGAGTTGACTAGACCTAAACTCTGGATTAGTCCATAAATGTGAAATGGACAAAACAAACAGAGCCTGGCTGTTTGGAACTCTGCTACCTCATTCAATTACCACCCACAAGCTAAGCAAAATGCTATTTTGGTTAATGTTAATTTATATGTCCGTCTTCCATACCCTACACATCATCCCATGTCAACACCTACGTCTTTCGTGGTAAGTTAAACTAAAATGATTCCAGTTAGTTTGTTAGCTAAGGTGATTAAGACCTTCAATGCGACTCTCCCTCAAATTGGCCATGCACCTAATTATACATGTTATTTATATAATAAGTAGGAAATTATGCGAAATCTATCAATTGAGAACAAAGGCATTTTTTTGTTGGCCATTTTAACAGAGAGCTCTATGGGGATTGATTTGCTTTTGCAGCTAGCCCCCTGTGGTCATTTGGGAAAACTGCACGTTTTTAGCACTTCCGCATTGGCTTCATTTTCCTAAACCTTATGCACATACAACTATCAGCTGTAATGCTGTATATCTTTTTAATTTGCACTTGACATGCGGTGGGCTATAGGCAGCAAATGAACAGTCATTTCTCAAATTTGATTATATTGGAAACAGGAACAGTGAACTGTGTTAGAATCTGAGTGACTTTGACAAGGACCAAATTTTGAAGGTTAGATGATCGGGTCAGAGCATCTCCAAATCAAAAGGTCATGTGGGGTATTCTATGTATCCAATGGTTATTACACTTCAACAGAGATATCTCCTAGCAGACAAAGGCTGTTAGGCTGACAGAGTTCATTGGGAACAATCCACCTATTGTAACCTGCAGGAGATAAGACTCAAGGCAGTGAGGAAGATAGATCTCTTCCACATAGGTAAGGGGTGACATGTTGTCTAAAGTGAAGCATGGCAATAGATTGATGACCTCTGAGATGCCAAGGAGCTGAGCAAAACATAAGGCAGGGTTGAAAGGAAAAAAGTCAACCATGATTCCAGAAAGTGGAGCAAAGCGACATTCTTCTCAAAGGCAGAGGGCACAACAACATTCTCCTTGAAGCAAAAATCCTCCATATAGAAAGAATCGTCCATATAGAAAGATTGGGCAACATCCGAGCAACATTCAACACAAAGCAGGGGATATGAGCGATGTGCTCAGTGGAGAAAGAAAACAGAGTGACATCCTCAGTGGAGCAACAAAGCAGAGTGACATCTTCAGCCAAGCAGGAAGGCAGAGTGATGTCCTCACCAGAGCAACAAGTTTGAGTGATATCCTCAATAGTGTGAAGGGGGAAACCAAAGTGGTTTTAGTAGTGTTGTAGTAAGGTGGAGCAATGAGACAAACCCGTGGCAGGGCTTCGACTGTTACGGCATCCTCTGAGGGGGACATTCTTGGTAGAACAAAGAAGCAGAACGTCATCCTCTTTGGAACATGGAGATAGGCAATGTGCAAACTTTGGCATGGAGGGTGGAAGATGGTTGGAGCTGGGTTGTTTTGATTTCCTGAGGGGGCATTGCATCAAGCCATTTCTATGTGGGTCTGACTCAATCTGACTCAAACAGTGGAACCAAGCCTTTCCCTTCACTAAAATGACATAACTGACATAACTGCTCTGTTGCTGCTAAAGGCACTGCTAAATAATCGGCCAGAATAAAGAGAACTTGCCACCACGAAACTAACCAGATCCGTTCCACAGTTTCACTTTGAAATTTTATGCTTATTAAATCTACACTATGAAACATTATGAACTGTATCCCAAGTGTCATTTATAATATTTGAGACTTTTACATTTTCTATGTATGTGACCCTAAGGCTATAAAAGAATGCTGTGAGAAATTATGATCTTGTCACTGTATTCCATGAAGCTCTCTTTTATGTGACGGCTCTGTCAATAACCAGGACAATTGACTGCTTTCTGTCTAGATGTATGACCAGCTGGCAAGATGGCAGGTGGAAGATTAAGGGATAAATCAAAGACAGACTGAGAGAGAACTGATAATCTACCAAGGACTTCGTTGAGAGGGCACATGTTCACAGACGGTACCATGTCCTTGAATCGGTGTCCAGTTGCTCCGTGAGAGAACTTAATGAGGAGTTTTACTTCCATTTGAAACAAACACTTAAATATATAAAATTCACAATGCTGCTGATATTATATACACTGTTTTCTACAGAAGATAAAACCTTGTATCTTATGCAATTAATTACTGTTCCCAAGGGCTATTCATACTTGGTTACTATGTAGGCCAAGCTTCTGAAAAATGGAGGACAGACTCATGGAGTTAAGCCACAAAATGACATACAGTTCTGGAACAAGAGAAGATTTTGGAACAAAGATAAGTTTTTTGACATTTGGCCTCTGTACATCTGTAAAACACTTAAGATACAACAGTGTGCCATTAACCATTCAGGTATTACAGTCATTTTCATACATACACACACCTACCCATTTTAGGGCTCATACATAATGGAATAATCAAACATAATTACAAACATAAGGATTGGCGTTATACCTGGAGGAAAATTCTTTGCAGTTAGTGACTGCCTGAGGTCTGGAATGGAAATGATTCAAGATGCTCTGTCATGCCTTTACTGCAGTTGTTTTTAAGTGGAAACGATGCTCTATTGGATTAAGAGCATGTGACTGACTTGGCCAGTGAAGAATATCCCATTTCTTTTTCTTGGGTAGCTTTTACTGTATGTTTTGGGTCATTATCTGTCTGGAATATTAAGTGGTGTCCTAAAAGTTTATGGACCTGACTGTAATATATCAAAATATACAGTACAATATATGTCATACTGTATATCAGGTTGAGTAATAGAATTAGTTTTATGAAGACACAAGATTTTCAGTAGAGGAAAACATAACTTACATTACATTTATTCAATAAACCAATGTAAAAAAAAAAAAAATAGTAATAATAATTAAGATATTAAGTAACAACAATAATAATAATAATAATAATAATAATAATAATAGTTAGTCTTAACCAAACAATCAGCATAACTTCTGCTCCTTGATTAACCTTTTGTTCTGCAAAAAAAATACCTAGCTAAGTTTTAATATGGCAGCTAACTTCACCTATTATGGGATGTTAAGGTTACAGCATATACAGTAGCAAGAGCATTATGTTCAAATCATGATCACAAACCAAATGATAGGTGCCCTTGGACCTTCAATTTGAACAACAAGAAATAACAAAGTGACTGACATAAAGTCACGATTTCAGTAGTAGCATATCGAATAAAATTTAAATCGAAAGTTTTCTATGCGAGTCTTATGTCATTAAGATAATTGAGGTTTACATTACAGCAACAAATCCAAACCACTGACTTGAATACTTGTTTGGTGCATGAGGTCTGATGTTTCTTCAGTTCGCCATGGACAGTTTCTACCTGCAGTTACTTTCCATATATTGTTTGACACATAAAAATGGATCAGTTATATACTTTATAACCATGGTCATATGATATACAACCTATTAAGTGTTCATAGAGACATTACAAAGTCATTGGCTCCTTTGGTAAATTTATGTAGCTTGTTATGATTTATGATTAGCTTGTTCAGCTATGCTGTTCTGCTAGCAAAGCTACTACAAAGCCCCTAGCACATATCATGTACTGTACAGTATATCAAACATTACATATCATACATTAAGCATACACATCCCTTAAACATAAAACGTGTTGCGTATGGCAGCATTTTACATGAAAGGTAGGCTGGGTGGCACAGTCACAAGCAGCGATGGTAGCGGCGGCCACAAAAGATGAAACCACAAGCAACATGGGTGACCTGGCTCGCATTCAGAATTTTTATTCTTGTAAAGAATATTAAGCTTTGTGTTAAAAGTTAAAACTGCTACACAGATCAAATTGAATTGAATTTTATAAAAATAGGTGAACCTAATGAGTTAACTTGCCCATTTTTCCTGCTTCCAACCAATCAACTTAAAGAGCTGAGTGATCACTTGCTGCCTAATATATCCCACGTTTTACTTAATCAATTGTATTTACTTTACTTGTCAGTAGTTTTAATATTATGGCTGGTCTGTGTATAGTATGTGTGTATGTCTGCATGTTTCATTGTAAACAGCCTAGAATTGTTTACAGTAATGAAATTATTTCCAGACTAATGTTTTCAAAATAATACATAATTCTTTTTTTTGCTCTAAATAATCCAACAATAGACAAATAAAATATATAATATATACTTTGTTAGATATTTATTATATATACTTTACTGCATAAAGAATATGTAAATTACATAAATTACAATAAGGTAAATAAATTACAATAAGGTAAATAATATTTAATGTTTTTCACTTTACTATATGTGAAAAAAATATCTTCTAACTATTGGATGAAGCTGACAGACACCCGAGGGCAGGTACTTTGTTCTTCATTGGAAATAAGATGAAATGAGGACGACAGAATGCATCACAGACACTCATCACCCAGCTGATGAAAGAGATGTTCCAGATTAGTTTTTTTTTTTTTTCTTCATAAACTGCACTTATTAAATGACTGCTCAAACTCTAAATCATTGCACCATAGACCTTTAGGGAATAGCCGGAGCCATTAAGGATTTGAAAGGCCTGTGACGCATTCATACGTCAATAGCAAAATGGACTGCATTACCATCTCAGGATATAGTGTTTATTCCATCAGTTTATCAGTCAGGAAAGGTCTCTGACCTTCATGATAGTGCTTCTTCATGACATTGAGTTATAAGGCAGTTACAGCTCTACAGTAATGTCATTCATCACACTTATTTCAGGATGTAGTACAAGTATAGACAGGCATCGTGAGAGGTGTTATGCAGTGCCTAACTACTGGATGCCTGGCCTCTGTGATGAAGGATTGATGATGTGAAGTAGCCTGCCCATAAAATGCTGATCAATTCAAGTGCTCATGTCGGCTCCTCCAGGTAATACAGGTGTGTTATGGGTCTGAGATATAATTTAATTGATCCTTAATGACACTATTATCCTGTAACAGGTTAGCCGTAGGGACAAAGTGATGATCCATGTGCGGTGAGGTTTCAATCAAGATCCTAGCAACCAAGATCAAACCATAAACTAAAACTCCAAACATTATGGGAAGTCAATGGTCCAAACAGAACTGGTACTTGTAGAAAAAAGGCCAAAGAGAATTGAAAAGTAAGAATGAGAAAAGAGACAGCGAGAAAGATGTGGCCTTAAGTGACGGGCGTGTGCTTGCTGAGAGGTAAAATTAGAAGAGTTTTGGTAATATATACAGTATATATAGATAGAAACCAACTGGAAATACGTAGGATTAGATGTAGGTGGAATCCGAGCATAGGAAGAGTAGGAAGGTATAATGAAGAGTAATGTCAGTCAGAGTTTTGCAAAGTCAGACACACATTAAACCAAAGGAGTGACTGTGGAAGTGTAATGCGAGAACATGGGCTGGATGGTTCCTGACTGATGAAAAACAGCTAAATCCCAAATAACTGTGTTAAACCGATGAGCCTTTCCGCAGTCCTGAATGTTTGTCTGTAGTTGCATGCCTGGTAAAATCTGGAAGCCCTTACAAAAGGCATAAACTGTTTGCTTGAAAGAGCTGCATGAGCAAATTCAACTCAGTAGGATTTAAGCTCGTTTGATGCGACGAAGATAAAGAGGTCAGACACGGGTCAGTTAACGCGCCAAGGTTCTGACATGACATAAATAAATAATTAGAAATAATTATAGATGATTAGACTAAATAATTAGATTTAATTAGCACCCAGAAAGGGCATTAAAATGATTTGTAAAGGTTTTTCAATGTTGAATTGAGAGACAGATGTGATTGTGGTGCTGGCTACCAGAAGAGGTCCTTCATCTTGATTCGTTAGTATTAATTCCAGACGTACCTGGGGCAGTTTTTATTTATTTATTTATTTATTTAAAGACATTAGCATATGTGTTGAAAAAAGAGAATTGAACAGAAATTAATTAGGAAGACGCGTAGGGGATTCTTCTTGTGGCCTTTCTTCCAGTTAAGTGTACTTAGAGCAAATATGAAGTGCACTGGAGGCATTAGAACATTATTAACTCAAAATGTTTTTCTATATACAGCAATCTGAGCTGTTAGAGGAAATGTAAGTGCTCAAAGTTTAGGGGCTGTAGGTTGAAAACCGTAGGAGGAAGTATTTTGGGAAATTTCATCCGAGGAATTTAAAGAAGGAAATGAAAAAGACAGAGAACAGCTGGTTGTCTCTGGCCAACTTAATTATAAAGACACATCTATTTAGGTAATCGTATCCACATCCGAAGAATACACACAGTTCTCTACAATAATAAAATAAATTGTAAACATAACCATATTAAGTACAAAAGCATTAAGTTTGCAGGATAAAAATTAGAAACCTGAAACCAACCAGCTGTGCTATAAAAGCGATTGTAAGTGCTGTATTACTGTGTGTGTGTGTGTGTGTGTGTGTGTGTGGAGAGCTTTTTCATGCTGTAGTTCATTTCAGGTTGAAAGCGGAACTGGCTTCCTACAATGACATCAAAAGGCTCCTTGTGGGCCTTCGGTGTTCATATTGTCTATTATATCACTGTAGGATTTCCTTCCGAAACAAAGCGCTCCCCTCTGACCTCGTTCTGTCTTTGAACAACAACTTATGAGACGGAGCTCTGAATGAATGATGAATTGCCCCTGAAACGGTGCTGCCTCACCCAACACGAGCCAACCGCTGCAAAAGTACTTTCTTCCATCATGTTTACTGCATGTTTACTGTTCTCGTTGCCAAGGACGTTCCATGTTCCAGGTCAGGGTCTTTGGGATTAATGAGGCATTCAGGTGCAGAAACGCTGCAGCGTTTGTGTGCTAGACTGTGAGATTGGCTGACTCTGTGTGGATGAGAAGTGGGATTGGAACAGATGGTGGCTCTCAGAGGTGTGATTAGCTCCCATCATGCTGGACCACGTGCAGGCAGGTGGGCACGACCCTCGCTGAGGCTGCGCTGCATATGTTCAGCTTTTGCAATGTGAAACTTGTTCAGCTTTTGCAATGTGAAGACATTTCTATCAGAGGTGCAAATGAGAGAGTAATATATACTGTATGATTCATGTTAAAAGAACGAGAAATTTCTGCCATCTTTTCACCTCGCTCTGTTCTCTCAATTATTTTCACTTTTGTCTCCATCGTTATTGCTTGGTTCTTCTTAGCAGTACCAGCTTCATCCCTGCTACTTCTATGCTTGCTTCCGGACAACCTGGGATGCACGCTGACTGTAAGGGTATAATGTAAATCCCTGTCTTTTATCTAATTTTGGAATAATGGCCAAAATTAAACCAGAATTTCAATAAATAAATAAATAAATAAATAAATAAATAAACTATTATTTTTAATTCAAAAGATGTAGTACATGATGTACTACTGTAGTACAGTACATGTATAGAAATGACAGCACTGTCAACAAGATGTACAGTATGGGTTCTGCTCCTGACAGTTCCTCACCATCAGCAACATCCTGAGATGTGCCAGAGGCTGTTGATTTAATTCAGCACACACATTTTTTTTTTGACATTTTATTTGTACAATATTACCTTCCTGTGATATTTTTGAACACATTTAATTGGTTCTTTTTACCAAACTAATTGCCTTATAAAAGATACCACAACCACTGACCACGCAGTTATGATGAATGAATGAATGAATAAATGAATTAATAGATAATTGAATGAATGAATGAATGAATGAATGAATGAACCTGCAAATATACCACATCTATGAACATGGTTTTTGTCTGTCCCATTAGATTTATATCTGAAATACAAACTAAAATCCTCCTGTTTGCTAGATCCTGTTTGATCACATCCCCAGTGGAGACTTGAAATGTGAATCGTAAATAGGGAAAATGTATAGTGAACATGGATAGTGCTCCTTTTATTTTATATTTGTTTTAGTTTATATTTGTCCATAACATACAACACAGTTCTTTCCAAATTATGAATTGTTATTTGTTTAGATTCTTACAAGATCACTTCCGAAAAATCCCTAACCTTAAATGAGCTCTATTTCCAACCTGAAGCGATTTACCTAATAATAATAATAATAATAATAATAATAATAATAATAATAAAAGCATTATTCCACGAAACCTAAACACCATGTTTTTGGAATGTCAGAACCAGGGCTGTATGTCAGAATCTATCACTGAGTGTTCAGGATCAGCAGCATCATGGCAAACCTGCAGAGAGCAGATGATGGCATGCCAGTATGAGAGAACAAGCCTCCTGTTCATGCAGCAAATGACTGCCCAACTGGAAAGTGCACAACTGTCAACAAGATAAAGAAACAACAGCCGTGCTGACCCTGCTGATCCAAATGGTTGCTTTTTTGTTTAGTTTTTGTTTGCCTGACACACATCACTGGCAACTTTCACAAGCCAAATATCTGTACAGAGGATTTCTACATGCCACACTAACCCACACATATTCATTAACTTAGTGCCTCAGTAATACTGCAGCCACGAGATTGGATGGCAGAGTGTGCAGTGCCACCATGTCCTTACCTTCTTTTTTTTTTTTTTTTGCTTTTGATAAAATTTGGCTTTTGACATTCAACAACATAAAACCACACTGGAGAACTTAATTATCCTCCAAATCTTGTGTAGGTGCTGAACAGAACACAGCACTTTAAACTGGCTATGGGAATATATATATATATTTTTAGTCTGTCCATCCGGCATATCGGGCGACAGATACTGCCCACCCTGGAGATATACTGTATCCGTCGTTTCTGTGGCAGTTACTCGAGTGGTTGCATTCCCATCCTGATGCCTGATTGTCATTCCTGTACTACGGGGAAATTGGGAATACTGATTTAGCCTAACCTCCATGTCTTTATACTGTGGGAGGAAACCAGAGTACCCGGAGGAAAGCCACCAAGCAGAACCGGGGAGCATGAAAACTCCATGGCAACAGACCCCGAGGCAGGAATCGAACCCAAGCCCTGGGTCAAGGTGACAGTGGGTCAAGCCACCGTGCCGCCTATGGAAATATAGCTAGGGACGATTTATGTAGTTTTTTTGGAACTCCTCAAAACACCCACTCACTTGCTCTACTAAAATATTTTTGAGAAGTATTAAAAAACTCTGTTTATTGATGCTTTTGTTTTATGGCCAAAGAAAAAGAAAGACTAAAGCAGATGGACTTCAGCTGCTAACAAAATTTGCAATACTGTATATGTTAATATACAGTATATAATAATACCTCATCTGTTTTTATTGTATTTTTGACAAAGACATATTAAATCAAATCAAATCTATCGATCTATCTATCTATCTATCTATCTGTTTAAAATGAAAAAAACCCTCTTCTGATTTGAGAAATCAGTAGCACACTGAATTGGCCTCGAATGCAATGTGCTTGGCATATTGTGGTTGTTCTACTGCTATGGCAGTTGGATGCCATCTGCCCCCTTTTCTCTGTCTGTCTGCAACCAGCTGCGTGGTGGGAACTTGATTTCACACAGAGTCATGCTGTCTGTCTTGGCCATAATTCACTATCCAATCTTGTCTAGTTGCCCTCTGCCCCAAGCTCTTATTAATGCCTCCTCTGAGAACACACACAAACACACACATATGCACACACACACACACACACACACACACTCACACACACGCAATGTTTGTAATGACCGTCTCTTTGAGGAATTATTACTATAAGCAATTACAAAATTGATTAATTAATTTATACAGTAAAATTTAACCCTAATATTTAGGGAGTGAAAAAAACACCCTAATCGTAGGTCGCACATTTTACAAGAAAGCAAGTTATTTTTTACCTTCCCTAATAGTACTTGAATAAATAAATCGATAAATGTTGTTCTTTGAGGTTTATTGGCAAACTGGTGCGTTTTTCTTTCCTTAAAGTAGTTAAACTAGGATGTAACAGCAGTTCAGAAATCGCAATAACTGGTCTACTAGTTTAATCTGCTTTGACTCTCTTCAATATTGTACTACGTTATTTGAACATTTAAAATATTTTCTTCTTTAATGGTAGCATTAGGTTTAGGTATACAGTACACATGCATTTTGTCTGCAGACTAATAAGGGACACATTGGTGGGTGGGGTAGCATTGCTGAGTGACAGCTTCAGGGTCTCTGGTTAATCCTGACCTCAGGTTACTGTCTCTGTGGAGTTTAGATTATTCGCCCCATGTCCAGGTACACGCTCCAGTTTTCTCCGACCTCCTAAAACACGCCAGTGGGTGAACTCGCATAATGAAATTGCCTGTAGGTGTAAATGAGTTTGTGCAGGGTGCTTTGCGATGGTCTGGGATTGCTTCCAGGGTGCATTCACACCTGGCAAAGACGCTGGTTTTACTGTGATTATGACCAAAGGGATAAAAGGGGAGGACAAATTTAATACCATAAGCAGCTAATTAATGCTATGACTACAGCTACTGTAAATCTCAAGATTGTTTTTGTTTATATACAGGACAAAGAAACAAACACAAATATGTCGTGATGGGGACGGGATAAATGTCTCCTTATGGGGACCAGTTGGACACAAATAAAGCACACCCTCACAAACCTAAACCTAAACATGTTTCGGCTTCCCCTTAAGTGTTTGCTCAATTTCTATAGCATCAATCTGAGCTACTTACTTTTCCTGCCACATTCACAAGCGCACTGCAATACCATGAATGACTGTAATGAATAATGACCACCGAAGAATTAGCAGCATTATGTTTCTTTAATAACCTGACGTGCCCTGACAATGCTGGTCTTTCTTTTCCCCCCCAGCAGGGTGAAGAGGTGTATCTAAGGGAATGCCAGGGTTCACAGGCAAGCCAGTGAACATAATGAGAGGGAACTTGAAAGGATTTGAGAGGCATGAAAAGGAGCTCGATCTTTCCCTATAGTAGACACGAATCCGCTGTGGGACCGGTTTTAATGCAAAAGATTAGCTCTCTTAATAAACAATCGAATGCACCATGGAGGAAAGATCTGGATAATACTGTTGAGTTGTTCTGGCGAGTCTGTTATTCTTTCATTATTCAAACAGAAAAGCATTAATATTTCCCTGGATTTGAAGAACAGTCACGGTGACCTTCCTTTAAGTAAGCTGGTATTGAGCTGTCCATTCAGCTCTTAATGCTGCATAAGCTGTTTCTGTTTGAGTTGTATTAATGAAAGCTAAAATGCATAACCGCACAAACTTATGCAACACTGCTTACAATTCAGCAAGCGGGTATCTGTGGAAATAAACTGAAGAACCTCTCTGCAATGGACCAGATGAAGTGAATGAGACAATCACAAATGTACTACAGTCGAACATGTGGAGTTCTCCATCTAGTGGATGGAAAACTGCATGACAAGACATTCTCTATCAAATGTTCAGGACTTGCACCGACATAGTGGTGTTTTAATAAAGCCTGGAAACTCACTCTCTCACTCATCGTCTATACCGCCTTATTCTGTCTACAGGGGCACGTAGGGCCTGGAGCCTATCCCAGGAGACTTAGGGCACAATGGATTGGCACCCTGGACAGGGTGCCACTCCATTGCAGGGCACACACATATACACATGTACATTCACACACACACACACTATGGGCAATTTGGGAATTCCAACTGGCCTAATCAGCATGTCTTTGGACTGTGGGAGGAAACCGGAGTACCTGGAGGAAACCCAACAAGCACAGGGAGAACATACACACTCCACACACAGACCAAAGCTGGGAATCGGAGCCGGATCCTGGAGATGCAAGGCAACAGTGCTAACTATTACACCACTATGCCCCCTAGTATGAAAACTATTGCATCATAATCCAAGCATTCAGTTACTGAAGTAAAAAAAATAAAAATAAAAAAAATAAATGGAACAAGTTAATACTAAGATACCAACAATTCTTAGTCTATTGTGAAACCAATGCTGTGAGTTACCACTTGCCTTGAGTTATTATTTAAAAAAAAATAAAAACATCTATCCACATTGAAAAATCACTTATGGAGACTTAGGCTAATGGTACAGTATAGTATATCCATGTAACAACACCAGTGACTACACTATTTTATGGTGTATTACTTAAAGATTGAATTACATCATCTCTACGCCTAGAACCTTGTAGGCACTATGGTCTATTTAGAGGTATAAGGTAACAACCTGCAGGTACTTTCACTGTTAAATATTTACAATGCTGGTGGGGGAAAAAGTTGCACACTAATATTTCCTTTAACCCTCTTTATCTTTGATCTTTTTATGTAATATGTGGCCAATTCATCTGTGAAAATGATTCCTCATGCTCCCAGAACTATTGTTCCACAATTTGAGTCCTGGAATATACTGATGCCATCTGGGAACAAAAAAAGGCATTGCATTCCATTACATTCTGGTAATCAGCCGACTTTATTCTATTGCCACATAATTTTGCTTAGTCTAGACCTGACTGACTGAAGCAACCCCAGATCATACTGTAACACTGCATCCAGAAGCTTATTCAGTGGTCACTATGCATGATGAGTGCATTGCTTCATTCACTTCACTTCTTACACTACACACCAATGGCTCTGGAATAGAGTCAATCTGGATTCATCAGACCACATGCCTTTTTCTATTGCTCTAAAAACCTATATTTGTGTCCAATTTATGTCTTTCATGATCATGATTCACCATTTCTTCCCATTAAATTTCTTTAATGACAGTTCAGAACTATCCTTCAAGGCTTTTATAAAGTTTTGGTTGCTGAGTGTCCGCAAGTGTGTGCGCAAGGTTTGAAGAGTAAAAGTATTTGTAAAGCTTTGAAATTGGCATTTAGTAATGACAGCTGTTGCCATGCATCAGATCTAACGAGCTCTGAAACCTTGTAAAAAGAATCTGAGACTCTATAACTCTTAGGGTGCCCAAACTTTTGCACAGTGCCATAAGAATGTTTTTATTTTTTTTTATTTTTGTTCAATTTATGGCATAAAAAGTAACTATGTATCAATGTTTGCTGAAAATATTGTAAATTTTTTCCATTTCCAAGAGAGACTGTGTTAACACCTTTTCAATTACAAAATCACCAAAATCTGTTATTTATCAAGGGGTGCCCAAACTTTTGCATAAGACTGTACTGTATATAAAAAAACAACTCCAAAACATTTTGAGTTATCAATGTTTCCGAAATGAGCCATTACCTAGCTAAGTGAGCCGGACACGCTAGCCAGATCAGGTCAACAGTATAAAAACTTTGTATTAAATTTAAAATGTCAATTTGCAGATCAATAGCTCAACTGCTCGGTTTTAGTAAATTTATTTAGCTGTAACAGCCTAACTCAGGATAATGTATAAGAGGCAACTTTGCTAGATAGCCAAGAATGTAGCTAGACACAAGTAGTAGTTAATACTCCTAGCAAGCTACTGAACAGAATTTGGTTAGTTTAGCTATCCAGCTAACATTACCTTTCTTTGTCTACTTTTGATAACTTCAGCATATCTCACTTGGTTAGTTATTGGTTATAACATACTATAATTTATTATATAATTTCTTTTTACAGAAATTACTCACATAGTTTTCCACTAGACCTAAAGGCAGGGGGTGTTCAAGTCAAACTGGGACTTTTGATTGTGCAGAGTAAAAGAACACATGTATGAGAGTAAAAAGTGCCTTTATTTCTCTATATAAAATCCCCTGCTACACTAATGCACCTACTGCATCCCAGCGATTCACTAGTGCTTGGATAACATCAAGGTAGAAAGTTTTCTCAGTAACCATGAAGCTATGATTGGACTGCCTGTTTCACGTCTGAAACACTGGCCTCCCAGGAACTCCTTTAATCACCCAAATGTGTGGAAATGGCTTGGAGCGAGGTCAGGGCTGTACAGGGGATGTGGCAAAAACTCCCAGCTGAGTTCCTTTAACGTGCAAGTGGTGTTGGTGACTGATTGTGTGTACAGTTCTCACGGACAGATGTGCTTCCTCTGTAAGTTGGTGACAGAGGAAGTTATCCGTCGAGTTTTAAGGATCAGGCGTTCCGTTCACTGAATGTTCACGGGAAAGACTGCAGTGTGCTCTGAGTCGCCTCGGCCAGGATCGTCATTCACAGTCTTTTTTAAAGCGTTTGCACCATTCAAATGTTTTACTGTGACTAAGAGTCTCATCACTGTGCTGTGCTTAAAGCCTCTGTAAATGTCAATCAATTTTACACCTTCATTCATGAAAAAATTCATTGTTGGCTTAAACAACTCTCGTGTATATATATTATATTATATATTATATAATATTATATATATATTACATACTTGTGTAATTTTCTTGATTACTTCTTTTATTTTCCCCATATGCATTATTTCTTTTTACGCATTATCACTTCTTATTACCCATTACTACTTTTACTCGAGTCAGTGCGTTTTATACTCTTTCCACCACTAGATACTATATAATTTACTTCATCTTTCTGTCGATCATGTATATTAAAATACAATAGATGCCAGGGAAAAAGTATTTCATATCCATTTTAAAAAGGTCTTAAAATTCCCAACTTGTTGCATCGATATATTGCATCTGTACACCTTACAGTTAAAAATAATCACAGAGTCGGAAAGAACGTGTTCAGGAGTGTAATGCGCTTATATACTGTAGGAAAGTGTCTTAACTTGTTTAAAGTGCACAACCTTCATTAAAAGTCCTCAGAAACCATCAGAAACCACATTGTTAAATTTTTCCAACCTAAATAACCAACAAAACCCAATTAACGGTTTCATTAGACGTTTTAATTCAACATTCATAGTACATTATTCATCACTCTCTAGTTCATATTTAACCAGAAATGATCTTTCTATTAGTTACACCACCTTTACCTTTACAGGTGTTAATATGATTCATCATACATCACATCATTTATGTTGTACAATGGGAAATATGTACCTCATGTTTTATTATTAAGGATATGCTGATTGTATTTCGGTTTAACACTGATTGATTTACTTTGGGGGAAATGAAATTATGTTTTACTATCTCTCCAAATAGACATCTGTAAAAAACAAAATAAAAACAAAAACAATAAAAGCCTTCCTTGTAAAACAATGGCTATATGATACAAAATACAGTAGTAATGGGCATAACATAGTCATGTTTAAGATATTAGTAAGGTTATGACAGAATACTGCATGAACATGGAGAGCTTTCCAACAGAGCTCAGATGTGGTTGTGTTTTTGTGAATATAAACAGAAAAAAAAAAATGACAAGAAGAACAACACAAAATCAGGACCAAGACACCACCAGTGACTGGAGCTTCACTGCTGGATCACAGCATGAGTTCACATTCAGTCCAACATGCTTCCATGCAGTCATGCGAGAAATACGGGGAGATATGTTCAGCTCTGTGATCCATTCTGCTCGGGATTCTGCTCTTCTTTCTGACGGATAATAGACAATTGAAATAAACAAACCAAAAACACAAAACAACCAGAAACATCTGCATGTAACAATAACTTTTCAGAGCTCTTGAGATAAGCAGTTCCAATCCTTCAGCTCTGGATTTATGTAACGAGTCCTTTAGTCTGTCACAATACAGGCTGGGTACAAGGCACAGTTCCTGTTTTCTCCAGCGTATAGCGGTCCTCTTCAGGACGGTGAGAGTTTGAGGTTCCTCGTGCGCTCCTTTGCTGGCATTATAAGCTTTTTAAAAAATGATACCTGCTCAGTGTCCTAAAAAATCCCTCTCACACTCACTCGATACACATGCAATACACACTGTATTAATCCTCAGGTTAGGCCGTACATTTATATAGATATACACACACATTCATATATATATATTTATTTATATAAAATTCATATACTTTCAGGAATGTTAATCTGATGCGTGTGTCTGTGTGTGTCTATGTGTGGGTGGGTTTTTTTTTTTTTCACGGATACAAAATAACTTTTATATCACACATAAAAACAGTCTCTTTAAAAAAATCCCTTAATAAAAATAAGTTCTATTTGTTTTTTTGTTTTTTTAAATGTACAATATATTTTCTTCTTTCCCTCTGGCTCCACATGGAATGGCGAGGGTGATCATTATGAAGGGCATTTCGAGCAGCCGCACTCCAAGGTCGTCTCCATCTCTTCGGAGAAGGAGGAGCCGTCCGAGCACTTGAAGCTCACTTTCCGTTTGCGGCTCTTGGTCGGGGCGCAGCAGAGTCCCGGGTGACACGAGCGCGGACACTCGACCCGAGGGATCTTACTGGTGGACGTGCACGTCTTCTGACCTATGTGACGCCTGAGCTGCTCACGGATCATCTCGCCCTGACATGCCAGCTCTGGGAGGGGGGCAGAGGAGACGGGTTAGAACTCCAACAAAACATGGAAGGAACATCATGAACATCTGCACTGGAGCAAGACCCTTAACCCTGAACTGTGCCGCATCCACCTTGATCCTTTGCTCTCTTTTGCTTCTAGTTTAAGGATGTGAAAAAAAAAAATTTCTTTTAAAATTGTGATGGATAAGGTGATGATAAAATAACTCATATAGGCTGCTTCATCTTCAGCAATACTAATATGATTTGTTAACACACCCTCTGATCATAAATTATTCTTATCATAATCTACAGTGTTATTAAATTCTCAATTCAAACTATTCTCTGTGTGTGTGTGTCGTACCGGTGTCACATGTGCTGCCTGTGTATCCAGGTTGGCAGTGGCATGCAGGAGCCCCGCTCTCGTCCACTCTGCATTCCCCATGTACACAGTACTGCCCCCTGCAGGCGGGCGGCTCCTCTCTCCTTTCACAGTACTGACCCACGTAACCCGACGCACACTTACAGCTGTACGATGAACCTGTAGGCACACACAGGCCATGCACACACCTGCACCCAGAGAAAATCGAGAAAAAGAGAGACAAGAGGGTCTTTATTTTAAAATAAAGACAATCTGGATCTGTTTTGCATTTTCTCTTACATTACAGTTGCTCTCCTTATTTTTAAAGCAACATAACGAACTAAAAGGGAGAATCTGGTGTGCCTTTAAAAGCATTTCTAGAGCTATGAGTGTCATTTTCTTTTAAAGATACCTCCTAAGAAGTATTACGTACAAGTACTGTCATGCAATATCATGATCAGGGGGTCAGGGGTGGCTCAGTGGTTAAGGCATTTGACTATGGTTCAAACACCACAACCACCAAGTTGCCACTTAACCCTCAACTTCTCAGATGTATAATGAGATAAAAGAATGATAAGAGCGTCTGCTAAATTCCGTGATGTAAATGTATCATGCTGGAAACACAGAGGGTTCCAGTCCATCACAGGCCGCCACGCAGACAAACAATCTCACACTCAATCACAACTCGGGATATTTTTGCATAGCTTGTCCAGATCCTGGCATGTTTTTCAGGAGACGGGAGGAAACCGGAAAAAAACATGCAAAACGCATAACGCTGAGTTTAGGAGAGACTAAGGATCTGGTGAGCGGCAACATCGCATCACTGTGGAGTCCACTTGAATCTTGAGTTAAATAACACTTACAGAGATTGTGTTTTAGATCATTTAGAGTTCGTATAAAGGAAAGATCTTCAATCTTGGATTCACAGCTGAACTAAGTGTGCAGGATGGACTATAGTGCTTTAGATCAGTTTTACAAATAAGACCAAAACCATTTAAAGCATTGTTGAGCAAAGTGACTTTGAGGGGAATTTAGAACTAAATAGGCAGCCACTAAAACTTCAATCAGACTAAGTTAATGTGCTCAGCTCATTTCCAGGTAAGGTCACGGACTGCTGCGTTCTGAACTAACTAAATCTTCTTGAAAGCGACAGCAGGGCAGCCAGCCAGTGCTGCATTACAAGAGACCTGTACAGCGGTGGATTACTTCCCCAGAATCAGGTGCTATTTAGATAAGTGACTGGTTACAAGACAGACCTTGTTATGGTACATAGAATTAGATATACTGTATAATGAGAGGGTGTGTTTGCTGCTACCTGCTGGATTGACAGGGATTGGCGTAGCTCTGTTGCTCACACAGCGGCCCGCTGGTGCTGGCAGGACAATCACAGGTCACGCCCGCATCCCCCCTCTGCCTGCACGGCCCCTGTGCACACACACTGCAGGAGTGGCAGCCTGGCAGGATGCCCCCCGTACCCGTTAGCCCGGCGCTCAACTCCTGCAGCTCCCCGTTGATGCGAACATTATGGATGCAGCCGTTGAACGACTGGGATGTGCGCTCAGCTTCCATACGCAGGCCGGTGGAGCCGATCACGGGCGGCACGCCTGAGAGAAACAAATTATACAACTCTTCACTTTTAGCAAAATCAAAATGTCCTAGACTAGACCGACTAGAGGTTGGTGCATTCTTAACTGTGACCTATATTGTTCTACTGTACAGTATATTGTTGAACAAGAGCTTTTGTCACATTTTTCTTATATATTTTTATTCATCTTTACCAAGGGTGCCAATAATTTTGAAGCTAACTTCATGTAAGACTAGAACGTTTGGACTGAATATAACGTGTAAAGTGCACCAAAAGTCAAACAGGTTCCCTTCATGCTTATACAGTACGTGTATCATGTTTCTATAAAAATGGAGCCATAACATTGTGATTAAAAATATTGGCCCCCTGATGTACCTTTCAGGTAGATTCCGTTTTTGTTTTTATAATATACTGCTTTCTTTTCTGGCATACAAATATTATTCTGTAATTTTAAATTTTGTGATGGATCAGTAACGTTTTAGTGCCGACTCAATAATAAAATCATTTTAAAAAATCAATAACAATTTTTGTACTAAAAACACAGGGTGCACAGACTTTTGCACATTACTGTATACAGTAGTAATATATAGTGTAGTGCTCTCACCTCCGATGTAAAGATGGGTGTTGGGCTCCAGCGATGGCGGCCGAGCCAGTTTGCCCAGACTCTTGGGGGCTCCTTTATCCACCACCAGACTCAAAGTTTGATTCTGGATCAGTAACTCCACCGTGTGAAAGAGTCCATCGTTCACTGATTCCACACTAACACACACACAGATGGACAGAGGAAAAGTTTGTTAGTTAGTGCACTGTGCATGACATCTCTTCTCCAGAGTAATGGAAGTTAAACAGATTTTCAGAATGAACGTACTATGCACGTTAAAGTATTTTCTAGCCAACGGATTAGTAAAATGTAAAGAAAACGTGACCACGCGGCAGGTACTGTAAATGCTGTCAAATTTAAACCGAATGAATGTATGTATTAGGCCGTATACGTGGAGGGAAAAATGTAATGATGTCATTATGAAATACCACCAATACTGCTGTTACTGTATACCACCCGAATATTCAGTAAAGAGCAGTTTTCCTGACCAAATAATTTAAAACTCACACTTCAGCTACATTGTAATATGGTATTTAATGTCAACCCGTTGTAAGCGGACACTGTAATGTATAGTGATCACAGCATGAGCAACCCCTAATGGACAGGATGAAATATACGTGCATGCTTTGGCTGAGCAAACGTGATGGCTGTGCCAGGTGTGTTCTTTGGTTTGGCACTGAATAAGCGAACACAATAAGCAGATCTGACACTTTCTTTCTCACACAGTCATCTACGAACACACTGAATTCAGCTGAGACAGAGTGGGATTTGAGGTAAGGGCTTGGTGCTTGACTTCGGAGCCTGAGAGAACTCAGGAGCATGATTTCTTTTGTGTGTTTGCTTTTTTTTTTTTTGTGTGAAACATTTTGAGAGTGCTGAGAGCTTGCTGCGCCCCTCAAAATCTCAGAGAGCAAAGGCACGAAGCGTGACAACGAACTCTCGCTCAGCTGGATGATTTTCGGCAGAGACCACATGCTGTGCTCGCACACTGAAGTTGCAACAGGCTCGTGAGTGCTCCAGCTTCCCACGCTGTTCAGACCAGGACATACTGGACCTGATGACTGCTTGGTAATTGTGTTTTGTCTGAACGCGGTATTGTAGTGGACTGGGTCATGACCCCAGTAACCCTTAATGAACCCCCTCCCCCCACCACCCCCACCCCTGCAAACTGACATCAGAGCTTGAGAAAGCAGGTCAATTTTGGCTACAGAGGCTCGTCTTAGATGAGTTATTCCTGGAAGGAACATAGGCAGCTGCAGACAGCTAGAGACAGTGGTTTGGCAAAGAGTAAGACAGGGAGAGAGAGAAAGAGAGAGAGAGAGAGAGAGAGAGAGAGAGAAAGAGAGAGAGAGAGAGAGAGAAAAGGAGAGTGAGCGGGAGAGAGATTGTGGCTATAAAAGTGTGGCTTGTTCTCCTTCTGTACCCAAAACACACTCTTCCTCTTTTTGCACTATGTTCCCCTTCTCAGAAAAGAAGGTGTCCAAGAACAGCACACTGGCATACTGCGTCAAAACCATCATTCTCTCCATGGTGTGAATCTGACACTTTCCGCAGCTGGACCGCAGGTCAGGTTGCACAACCTTCGAATTAGCAGCTCAGAATAATGGGGTGTGGGATACGGAAAAAGGTTTTGAGCCCGAACCATAGGTGGTCCTCTTCTGCCTCCTTGTTACTCTGTGAGTGGTCACAGCTGCCCCGCGTAGGGAAAGAAAGACAGAGCGAAATCAATTAAGTAACTTAAACAAACAATTAAAGTGAGTTTACTTTGCCTCGCAGGGCTTGAATTTGAGCTGGAGGTTTTTTTTTTTCTACACGCCAAAAGTACCAAGGCTACATGTGCACATGATTTGATTTCGATCTCGATTCTCACGCTCCATCCTTCCTCCTCCTCCTCCTCCCTCCCCCCCCGATAGCCAGTCGAATTCTTCAATACGATTGTCCAGAAGTGAATTTTCTTTAAGAGCAGCTCAGATAGACCTTCCAGCTGTATTTCAAGTTTCTGACATGTCAAACGTTTATAGTAACAACTCATTCACGGAGAATTGTTCAGTACGGCAGATGCAGAATAAACAGAAAAAAAATCCTTAAAAATTGTTTATAGTTTTTCTGTAACATGTGGATCTTTTCAACTTCAGGTTAAAAAAAGAAAAAGATGCAATGATTGTTTATACTGTATATGAAATGATATCACTATTAACGGTAACTGTGAATAGATAAAATGCATGTAATAAATATAAAAAAGTCATTGTGTTAAATTGCAGTGTACATAATGTAATAAAGAAACTAATCAATTACGGATGGTAAGCGTAATCTATGCTTAGCTTTAAGACACATGACTGATTAATTTCCTAGAACAGCACACCTGGTCATGATTTATTCCTTACATACTGTATGATCATGTATACCATTATTGTGCTCATGGACCATGCTTAATGTATTTCCAAACCACTAAAGATATGACAATGTTGGCATTCTTCCAAAGAAACAATAATGAAAATGCCCAGGTCCACAGCATTACAGCATTAATGCATGATTATTTTTTTTCTTCCAAGAGTGAGTTTAAGAATTGGCCATTTTCTTCTTCTTCAATGCACACAAACATCAGCATACCTCAGGAACTTAACTCAACTCCTGGCCTCCTTTACCGGGTCTTGGCTCGACACAGACACATGTGTGGTTTATATTACAGCCTCATAATTCAATTCCATGTTTGCAAATGTTCTCTTTGTGAGCAACACAAAGGTCCATTTGCTAGACCCCCCAAAAACCTTTTTCCCTACGGTCTATTTGAAACTCCACATACCATGTATGCTTTGCTTTATTACAGTTTACGGACAGTGCCTTTGACAACGGCCTTTCATTAACAGTAGCCGCAGGAGTTAGGAGGCTAAGACGGAAGAGGTGACTTTTTTATAATGAAATAAAGCTGAGATTAAATACATATAACCGGACTAATCCTTTCATTTCGGGCCGTGCTGATGTATATTGGTAAAGCCTGGACAACGCAACATTGTTTGATGCACGAGCGTTAAATTCAGTCTTCCACTAGATGGCACCACACACCAGACCAGAATCATATGACGCCCAAAGGAGTGCCCACTCCTGCCAATACGGGCCAGGTTTTTAACCGGATGAAATTTTCCAAAGGTCTTAATATTTGTAAAGGGGGAGAGCTCTGGCTTTGATGTGTGCCCAGCCTGCGTTTAACCTTCAAATGCCCCGTTATTGGGCTTTATAACAACAAACAGAACGCCGTCGAAGGTTTGAGTAGACTTTTGTCCCTCTCTCATGCAAGTCAATTTCCTGTCAGCTGAAAATAAAACACCCTCAACAAAACCGCATTATAAACAGCACACGCAAAGTTAGACACAATTACCGGAGCCTTCATCTCAGAAAGCTATCTAAATCAGTGGACCTGCGGACATATTTACATTTTCCAAATTCAATTATCCGGCGCTGTCATTTGCTAACAGCAGAGTCACACCAGACTGGCTGAAGTCAATGGTACACAGGCAGCATGCGCAGTTATGGATTGCAGCTGTAACCTCAATTAGGCCTCTTTTGGAGCTGAGGAGCTGGGGAGCTAAGCTACGTGCTTGTTTAGTGAACAGAAACTCAAAAGGGTGGTGGAGGGGGACTGACTGATTTCGACAAGCCGTGTGAACCTCTGTCAGTACAAGTAGGAGTCTTTTACCAGAAACAGGAAGTCTAACGTTAACACGGGGTCTCAAAGTTGATGTTCTCATATGTGTTCGAGTGGCACTGGGGTGTTTTCCAATAACCTCTCAATAACACTGAAGTCAACCAGGCTCAGAGGAGCTCAACACTCAGCTCTTAGACCTATCCTGATGTGATCCACCATACTCCAGTTCCAAAACTCTGGCTCCTAGTCCCAGTCCAAGATACACTGCCTTTTCTCGCAAGCCAGCCCTGCTTACCTCAATCCCTGCTTGACGTCTTCTTTAAATAAAGGCTCCTGTTTTCCTAGCACTTCAGTCACACAGGAACCGAGCGCTAATCCCAGACGGAGGAAAGAAAACAGCCAATAAAAACACACCCTGACCCCCCATCACCCCGGCGCGTTAAGCTTCAGATCCATTTGAGGCAGAAAACATTAGGGTCGTTCTGTGAAGTTGGGTTAGGAGTGGTGCGCGGGGTGGGGAGGGGGGGGGGGGCAAGGTAAAAGGAAAGCTGCAATTCCAACTTTCTCCTTTAATTTCCTGTGAAAGCTTCATGAAAAACTGCTGCTCCCTGTTTAACAATGCCCACACTGCTCCTTAAATTAATAGAGAGATTAGCATTGAGTTTGTGATAAGGGCAAAGCATTAGCAAGCAGTACAATTTGGGCATTCATCTAAACCTAATGATGCCTCAGTGCTAGTTAAGATCCCTTCTGCCTCCTCAGTGCACATATAACTCTCTTCCATCTTAAATCCCCAATATGCCATCCTTCACCCTCCACTAGCATGCCATCACATCATTTTCTCCAGGGTCTAATCTGTCTTTCCTCACTTCCTCTCTCACTTCTCAACTGTTCATCATTGCCTCCCTCAGCTCCAAAAACATGATTCGCTTCAGATATGGATACGGTGAAGACGTTTGGCTTCTCTTTTGATCCTCGCCGCACAGACGTTTCATGACTCAGTGGGACGCCCAAAGTCAATCACCCCTAGCGAAGCCCCTGGGCCAGAGCTCGACAATGCTCTTTCTCAGCCAAGGATCAGCTTCACGTCTGTGTTTCCCCAATGGCCCAGAGTTCTTGGTTGGGACGAAGTTACAAATTTGAGCAGTTGCTACAAGGACCTCAATATGTTAAGCATGACATGGAAAGCTTAGGAACATGCCGGCCTGACTTGTGAGCTTTGCGTCATGGCTCATATCAGGCTAATGAAGGTAGACAGGGGCAATTCTGCCCTGTAGTCATAGAGACCTGCCTCCTCTCCATTCCCTCTCAGACAGCTCAGCACTATCTCTACATAAGCCCAGGGACAATGGCCTTCGGGCACGCCAAAACCACAGAGCTCTACGTAATCGGGGGGAAAAAACAGCCTAATGAGAGGGTAAGCGTGCAAAATCAGGCGATGACGCATCTCGACTAGAGCCGCAGAAATCACGATCCAGAACACAGCTGCACTCGGTGCACCGAGTTCATCAAGTCTGATGACAAATCTGAAACTTTCAAATTCCGTCTATTCCGTATTAAACTGGTGAATAATCATACACCTTCGAGAGCATGCTAATAAAGTAATTGCACTGCTTCGTGCTAATACTGAGTAATATAGGCTTTTATATCACACACATGCAAGACTCCTGGATGAAGTGTTATTTTTACATGCTGTGACACTCCCGACAGCGATATCGATTGAGCCCTAGGCAGTTAAGGAAGGCCCTTTTTTTTCCTGAGCTAGCGAGAGATATGGTCTGGATCAATACATTTCTATCTGGTGTGCTGGGATAGGGAGGCTGGCTCAGATCAGAAACCAGTCACAACTGCCACCTCTGAGCGTGCACTGATGTGCTGTGTGAAAGGGAAGGGTCTTAAGGCATTCTTGCTGCGTGAACATGCCGGCTTTAAATTTTCTCTTGGCATCCTTCAAGTGATGCGTCTAGACTTTAAGAAGAAATGTTGCTGAGATACGGTCAAACAACTTGAGCGTGGCGCCTTGTATATTTATGAAGAAAGCACTTTTGTTTGCCCCGCGGTGCCAGCTCGACTGTACTTTGAGTCAACAGAGACACAATGAAGCATAAAAAAGGAAAAAAAAAATACACACTGCCATTGGTTTTTTAAAGTATGAAATAAATTTATGATGTTCTACTAGATGAAAAGATTTAGACACACATTCATAGGCAGAGTTTTCTATTATTTAAAAACATATTTTGTCACTATGTGAAAAAAACACATATATATGTATTATCATGACACCTACAGTAGGTGCTGATTCAATTTGTATTTGTATTGTGATTTAGTTATTATCAAGATTTTATAAATATCATGATTCAATATTAGTTTTTTTCTTAAATTTTGTCACAATTCTAAACAAACTTATTCCAATGTTTGTTACAATTCTAGTGTTGGGTGTAACTCGTTACAAGGTAACGTGTTAGAGTACTTTGATTACTTTTTTGATGTAACGAGTAATCTAACACGTTAGTTCTGCCATTTAAGTACTCAGTTATTTAGTTATTTTTTCAAAAATGTAATCCGTTATTCAGACAATTTATGTAATCCATGAGC
>JAQMYG010000002.1:22630847-22641218 GCA_030014215.1 Clariallabes teugelsi | reverse complement strand
ATCCTAGATTTTTATTTAATACCATAGCTAAATTAACTAGAAACAAGACCACTGCAGAAATCTCCACAACAACAACATACAGTAATGAGGACTTAATGAACTTTTTCAATAACAAAATCAGAAATATTATTCAAAAAATTCAGGTTTTGAAACCAGACAATTTAAGTTATACAGATGATAAACTACTGTAACCACACCACATCAGAACCTAGAACACTTTACTCCCCTTGAAGAGAGTGAACTAATTTCACTCATCTCTTCTTCAAAATCGTTAACCTGTGTATTAGATCCTATACCGACACATTTCCTCAAGCAGAGTTGAGTACCAGCAATAACAGAACCCCTATTGAAAAATAATTAACTTTTCACTCAGCAGAGGGTAGGTTCCCAAATCCTTTAGATTAGCAGTTATTAAACCGCTAATTAAGAAACCTGACATTGACCCTTGTCAGGTGTCCAATTACAGGCGATATCAAACCTCCCCTTTATCTCTAAGATTCTGGAAAAGATAGGAGCTCAGCAACTATGTTTATATCTACATAGAAATGGCATAAATAAACTGTATCAGTCAAGTTTTTAGGCCTCATCACAGCACAGAGACAGCACTTGTTAAAGTAGTAAATGACCTCCTATTGGCCTCTGATCAGGGTTGCGTCACTATACTTGTGTTACTCGACCTCAGTGCAGCTTTTGACACTACTGATCATAGTATTTTTCTTTATAGATCAGAAAATGTAATAGGAATTAAGGGAGCGGCCCTCTCGTGGCTCAGATCCTATTTGACTGATCGTTATCAGTTTGTAGATTTAAATGGTGACCATTCTGCATGTTTTAAAGTGGAGTTTGGGGTTCCACAGGGTTCAGTTTTAGGCCCACTGTTTTTTTTCTCTTTACATGCTTCCTCTGGGCAACACAATTCATAAGCATGGTATTAGTTTTCATTGTTGCTGATGACACACAGTTATACATCTCAGCAAACCCAGATGAGAAAAAATAGCATACTAAAGTTTATCAATGTGTGCAGGATATAAGAGATTGGATATTAATTAACTTCCTTCTGCTTAATCCTCATAAGACAGAAGTTCTAGTCAGAGGACCACAAGTAGCTAGAAGCAAGTTTTCTGATTAAACTGTAACTTTAAATGGCCTTTCTCTTCCATCAAGTGCACCAGTGAAAGACCTCGGTGTGATTATAGATCCCAGCCTTTCATTTGAAACACATGTAGATAATATTACCAGGATAGCATTCTCTCACCTCAGAAATATTGCCAAGATAATAAATATATTGTCACTAAACGATGCAGAAAAACTAGTTCATGCTTTTATCACCTCTAGGTTGGACTCTTGTAACGCCTTACTGTCTGGTTGTTCAACTAGGTGCATAAACAAGCTTCAGTTCATCCAGAATGCAGCAGCGAGAGTCATCACTAGAACCAGAAGATACGAGCACATCACCCCTATCTTATCCACACTGCATTGGCTCTCTGTGAAATTTTAAAATACTACTATTGACATATAAAGCATTAAATGGTCTCGCGCCGCAGTATGTGAGTGAACTGCTAGTGCCTTACGATCCGCCACGCCTACTGTACTTCGATCAAAGGATGCAGGCTGCTTGTCAGTACCACGTCTTATGAAAACTACAGCTGGGGGCAGAGCTTTTTCTTACAAAGACCCAAAGTTATGGAATAGTCTTCCAATTAATGTTCGGGACTCGGACACAGTGTCAGTGTTTAAGTCTAGGCTAAAAACCTATTTATTTAGCCAAGCATTTTTGTAAATTGTTTTGCCTTACAGTAGGTAAAGGAGCAGTTTTGGGGGACTCATGGACGTAGAGCATTAGGTGAACTGGTATGTTTAGATGCTGTCTTCCCCGCTCTCATTGATCACTCAGGTTTGTTGATGGTGAAGTGATTGGTCGCTTTACATCTCAGGGAGCTCTCATGTCTGTTTTTCCTTCTGGCTCTCCCTTTTAGTTAGTCCCTGCTTGCACTCTACATTAAGTATACATTCAAATTATACATTGTTTGACTGTGACCATACCTAACTTCCATCTCTCCTTCTCTTCTGCTCTCTCCTCTTCTCTCTCTTCTTCCCTCTCTCTCTCCCTTTACCTCTCTGTCTCTCTGTCAACACATGTTGCTCCTGAGTCTACCTGCGCCTCCAATAACGAACTGGACTCAATTTTAACTTAAACACATCTCCTGTTATACTGAACCTCCAGTCTCACACAGTATGACTGCAGATCAATCCAAGCTATCCGTTTCACCCAAATGAGGATGGGTTTCCTGTTGAGTCTGGTTCCTCTCAAGGTTTCTTCCTATTACCATCTCAGGGAGTTTTTCCTTGCCACTGTTGTCATCGTCCTCGGCTTGCTCATCAGGGACAGTCTTATCATTTTGATTCCTACACGTTCACATCTTATTCAAACCTACAGTAAATACTTTTTTTTGATTGTGTAAAGCTGCTTTTGCGACAATGTCAATTGTTTAAAGCGCTATATAGATAAAATTGAAGTGAATTGTATTTACACTCTCTGATACAGCAGGTGGCAGTATGCACCTAATAGGGGTTCAAGCACTTAACAGGAGGAAACTTCTGTGTTACGGTTCGCTTGGCTTTCATATTTGGTTTGAGCCACCGTACCACGATCAAGACCATGATCGAGACTACGAAGTACGCTGATCCGTGCCCGGGCGCACTACGGAGTGTTACGCAAACGTTCCGACCTTTGCAGTCAAACATACTGTGAAAGCACCCCTAGTCAGTATTGTAAAATAAAACATTCAATTAGATTATCAGACCCTTAAAATTGTTAACATTTTTGTCAATACTGCACTCTATGTCTGGTATCTAGGTTTTCGTACATGTATATTTATGGATCTAACCAACATGTCTCCATTGCTTGCCTGGGAAGATATAATTTTAGGTGGTTCTGTTGGCTGGAATGTCAACATTCCTGAAATAATCTGCCAAACCTCTGATCTTGTCCTTGAACTCAGAAGTATGAATCAGTGGACCCTATGAGTCCTTTGTGTGTGTGTGTGTGTGTAAGAGAGAGAGAGAGAGAATGCAGTTGCATTAAGTCTACCTGTGCAGCGGAACTTCTTGCCCTTGATCTGACTGATGCGCTTGTTGGCGAGGCGGCGCGGGTGACTGCAGCGTGCTCCACTCGTCTCGATGGGGTTGTCAAACAGGTAGTCAGCCAACCACTTCAGGTGGCAGTCACACATGAAGGGATTCTGAGCAAGATGTCTGTGGGGGTAAACGGTATAAATAGAAAAATATGTGGCACAGAGAAAGAGGAAAATTATCTCAAAAAACTTTAATTAAATTTCTTTTCATATTTCAGCATGAAAATGTGATGGGTTTTTATTTTCTCACTCCACTATGAGATAACTATGAAATCAGTGTGTATCAGCAGTGGTTGCCTGTAAACTAGAGTGGACATGGAGGCATGTGTGCGTATGTGTGTATACAGTATATATGTGTGTGTGTGTGTGAGACATACAGGGTCTTGATGGAGCGCAGTGGCGTGAACAGGCCTTTGCTGATGGTCTGCAGCTTGTTGTCATAGAGAGAGAGCAGATTGAGACTCTGTAGGTCTTTAAACGTGTTCACCCTCAGGCAGTTGATCTTGTTGGCGTTAAGCAGCCTGGATGGACAAAAAGACATTTTATCCTTCGGTCAGAGCTGTGGTGAGTGAGAAGACACAACACACTAGCATAATACGCCTGAGAGTCCATCTGTCATCGATCAAATTTACTATTCGCCCTTTCGATTAGACTGGAGGCTTCGAGCCGTGATATATATCGAAGTGATTTCTCTTCATAGCCACGCTGTTTAGAATGGGTGTATTGTTACGTATTATGGGATTTTAGGTAAAGGGAATGTGAGGTCCAGATCTAAACATTAGACAGATAAGTCTGAATAAATGTCTGAAAAAAGCAGGCGGCTTAGTACCTCGAAGGCCAATTTTCCTGGCAATTCCACCACAAAATCTTTGACAACTTTAAGGACACAGACTTTTTATTCTTCTCAGGGCTGAGCACAAAAGTGCGTCTCGCTCTGAGCGCTTTTATGTCCCCGGAGCCGCCAGCAGAGTCAGAGATGCTGTAAATTCATGATGCCACTGCGCTGCCATGCCAAACTCTACAGAGAAGCGCAGTATCACAAATAGCTTAAGAAGTTATTTCTGTAAACCAGAATGGAAAAATCACAGGCTGTGTTTTCCTTCGCCCAGATTTCCACACTGCTGCAAAAACATACAGTTTACTGGAAGGCATTTACAATTTTCTATATATAGTGTATAGATAATACGCATTTGATTCCACAGTCACTTAGATAACCAAAATCTTAGTACACTTTTTAAGGATATTTAGTAAATCAGAGGCACGCGTTTGCATTATTTGTCTAATTTATGTCCACATGCCCTGGTCTTTGTTCCAGTGTTCTACAGTACAGTATGTCTCACTTACTTAGACCGCCTGACAATCGACTAGCACATGGCCTGTGTTTAATTACGGAAAGCCGTCCTAATGAGGCTTTGTCTCCCAGTGAATGCATGCATCGTTAGCCTGCTCACTGGGGGAGCTAATTAGGTGTGGGGATTAAAAAAAAAAAAAAGAAAGAAAACGAGGGAACCCTATTCACAACAAGGTGAGACAAAAACATGGGCATGCATTACAGGTGCCATTTTTTAAGGAATGGTGCAACGTGTGCCTTTTGGATGGAAACTAGCAAAATTAAATTAGAGCGGTGTTTACCAAATAGCAACCCAGAGATGCAATAACACTTCATGCTTCCAAAATCCTTCAGACAAGAACAACTGAAGACCTACAGTAAAATTTCCATCCATCCATCCCATCTAGGAACCAGATAGTCCAACTAGAGACAGTGGAGGCCAACGGCAACCATTGGAGGCCAGTGGTGACCATTGTATTTAATCGATAATCACACACTATTGGCAATTTGGGAACGCCAATTAGACTAATCTAGACTAAATTAGACTAAACCCACAAGCACGGGGAGAACATGCAAACTCCATGTACGAAGTCCCAGGAATCGAACCCAGGACCTGGAGGTGCAAGGCGACAGTGCTAACTGATACACCACTGTGTCAAATTTACAAAAGTTTAAAAGTCAATTTAAGTGGATAAAACAATCTTATATACCGGAACGACAAGTTAAAATGTTTGTTTAAGGGAGTTTTATAAAATGCATAGTCTTGGCTGTAGTTATTGTGAATGGCTAATAAAAAATGCAACACCTCATTTTCTCCACCACAGTTAAAGTGCAGTTAAGGATCAAAAACAAGCTGGAAATACTGTATACTGTACTGCTGTGATGCAAATCAGACGTTCTCATTAATGCATTCTTTCTAATATCATTTATGGATAGGATTCTGTATTGTCAAACCACTTTGATGGTTAATTAATAATGTACCACTCATAACCCAAGTATAAAGGTTTAGTGGTACCTAAGCACGTACTGTACCATGTAGTATCTACCTCTGTAGATGTGTTTTCATGCAACATTGACTTATTATTTATTCATTTGAATATTAAAAATGTGGAATTTTGATTTATTCATCCAATTCTTATTCGTTCCTGAAACATTCCACCGTTCCCAGAGCAACAGGGCAACCCTGATACTGATCTAAGATTATTTACGCCCCCCTCTATCCTTTAGTAAAAACTGCTGTAGCAAGAAATGCTCAGGAACTTTTATGCTCGCTTAAAGAGCGCTTTATTTTTTTTTTCTAAGACAGCCCTTGGTGGTTGGGAGTTGTGAGAAAGCAGAAATGTGGAGCAAACATGGGTCTCTGAGGAGCACTCTGAGACACAGCGCATTACGGGGAGAAAAATGTAAATGGCGCAAACTCAGGTAATTTGACTCATTAGTGCATCTAACAAGGCAAAGAGTCGAAAGAGCCGGAATCGACGTGTACTCGGCTGATAATAACTCGCTGACGTGTCCTTGCTCGGCTCGATCCGGTGACGCGCGTGCAGGGAAGCGGCCATACATACCCATATCTCCGTAAATTGTAAGAGGCAGCTCAGACAGTGTCATTAAAACATACAGATTTGCTCAAATTAGACCACTAAACACAGGCATCATGTTTGAACAATGTTTCCGTGTCTACATCAATAGGACTAGGTGTGAGAGATATGCTTTCTAATCAGGCCCAATTTAAATGCTAATGATGTTAGGTATACTCCACAGGAGGAGGAGGAGAAACACCAGAGGATATATCGATGTGTCTTCCTCTAACAAGTCGTCCAAATGGTCCATTTGAGAGTTTTGGAGGTTTCAAGAAGATCTTTTTGCTTGAGCTCGTTTTATGAGAGGAGCTAGGGGAAATTAAATAGGTTTTTTCCTCGCAGAGTCTGCACTGGATCAGTACACACACACACACACACACACACACACACACATGCACGTGCTATCCTGTTGCTACTGGTTGCAGATGTGATAGAAACAGTACTTACAGCAGTTGCAGGGAGACAAGGCCATCAAACAAGCCTTTGGGGATCTCAGCAATTTTGTTCCCGTACAGCACCCTGTACAGGCACAGAAACAAAGGCAAAGAAAGCTCGGTAAATCACCTCAGCATGATGACTGAGACTAAGCCTGAGTCTAATCCACATCCTATAATAAATACCTTTTTTTTTTAACTCGCCCTTTACACATATTCTACTTCACAGGCTTGAACGCAGCATAATAATCAATTAACAATCCACACCAGCACCTTCATTTACGCAGTTAAACTGGAATAGAATAAAACGACTAAGGTCGATCTGAATGAAACATCCATTCTGTCCATGGAGGTGGATAATCTTTTAAATAAGATTCAATAGGACATTTTTTTTCTTCCCACAGACCCTGCAGAAGAATTCACCAGAGTTATTCTCACAGAGCTTGGAAAAGGATTCTTTGTTCTGGAGGCTGAACATCTCCGAATATGCATAATGTGATCCTCGACTTAATGCCAAAGTGTCAGAAATGTCAGTGTGAGTGCTGCTATGGCATGGATTGAAAAGCCACCATTAGCTAGATGGCAGTGGATTCCTGAAAATTCCCGGATCAACTGCAAAAAAAACAGTACTGGTGATCGAATCAAGACTAATCTGAAAAAAAAAAGCTTCATTTTGCTAGGGAGCCTAAAGATTGGACTTTGGAGCAATGGAAAAGAGTCATATGGTCTGATAATACCCTATTCCAGACTTATGGGTGCGAACTGCATTAAGGTTTACTACTAATGGCACAGGAATATTCCAGGACTCAATTTGTGAAACACTGATTCTGGGAGCATAAGCAATGATTTTCACACATGAATTGGCCACCACGTTGTGTTCGCTGTAATCAAAGCTAAAGGAGATCAATTGAAATATTAGAGTGTGCAACTTTTTTTTTTTTTTTTGGCAGTGTTCATATGAGGCTTAGCAATGCTAATAGATGAGCCCAGATTGCACTGATTGATTAAGTAGAAAGTAAGCTTTTTCTTTAATCACAGATCTATCAGTAGAATTTATCCTGATCATCTTACATACACATATATACAGCTTTACATGTACAGTAGTAATCTTAATTGATTAACGTTGGATATAGATAAACGAGTTCATAGTTGTCCTGTGATAAAACAGGTAGTTTTACACATAAGTCATCATATACTGTATATACACTGATGGGATATAATATTACTTCACTAAACATCATGCCCAGTATTGTGCAGGTTCCCTTTGTGGTGTCTGAGCCCAGAGTGCTGGCAGTGGATCCTGTGGATCCTGTGGGTGCTGTGGGTTGCAGGGTTGGGCCTCCATGGATTGGACTTTTGTCCCATGGGTGCGTGATCAGATTGGGATCTGGGGAATTTTCAGGCCATGTCAGCAGTCTTGCCTGCTGGTGGGCTCTGATGCACTGGGTGATTTGGTGCCTTTCTATCATGGCCAGTATTGATTTTTTCCCCCTGAGATTTGTACTGTATTGGCTTTTCTGTCGGATCAGATTGGATGGGCTGGGGTTTGGTCCCTGAGGGCATGGGTGAGCCTTGGGTGCCCATGATTCTGTCACTAATTTATTGGTATAAAACTGATAATCAGCATTAATGTGTTAAGGTTTTTGGTGTTAATGCTGGCAGCACAGTGGTGTAGTGCTTAGCACTGTCGCCTTGCACCTCCATGGTTTGGGTTTGATTCCCAGACTGCATGTTCTCCCTGTGCTTGGTGGGTTTCCTATAGGTACTCCGGTTTCCTCCAAAGACATGCAGATTAGGCTAATTGGAGTTCCCAAATTGCCCGTAGTGTGTAAACGTTGACCAGAGGTCCTACCACGGTATATACAGTATATATTAGAAGTGTTTCCCCTATGCTTCGGTGGATAATTGCTGCTTTAAGACTTTCCAATCTCAGGACTTTTATTATAACAATCTGATCATACTAAACATCATTTTAACACATTTAGCACTGTTTAACTTAGAGTAATAATTTATTATCCCACTATTTATTTATTCCCCCTTCATCACATCTGGATGGCTCATTACAGATCTTTATCCATGTCTGGCTTTCTACAAAACTGCTTAGTGAAAATGTTATAGTCTTCCTCACTGAGACCATGATCAAACCTGATATGAAATAAAACCATGATAAAAATAAAATGGTTTCGAACCCATATGACTGCCTTTAAGCTTGAAATGGACTTATTCTGATAAAAAGATACTATTGTTTATTTCATGGATTTATTTCTAGAAAGGAATATACACATTACAGGGTGTATACTGTAAACACTTCATTCTGAACCTACAATCTAAATGAGTTCAGGGTTACAGAAATCCTTTAATGTAAATATAGTCTGTGTAAGTGAGTAGATCTTTAATTGCAGCACAGGAAATAAGTGAGTGCTGAAAGACTGAGGCCTGTCATGGCTCCAGCTGCCAGGGCTGAGCTCACGGAGAGGGCTGTAACGAAATTAATATGCACAGGACGAGGCTCATGTCTTTTTCTGTCTTGTTCAGGTGATGTAAATGGGAGCCGTCTCTTGTATTCACACCATGGTGGATGTCAGCATACACACACACACACACACACACACACACACTAAGGTTACTGTTGCACTACATGCTGATTTAATTCCCTTATTTGACAGCTGTCTCATCAACATCAGTCCTTACACAGACCCGCTGCGCAAGTTGTTAACTGATGTGAAAAATACGCAAAATGTGAAGGAATTTAAAACATGCCTGTGCACAGATATCAGTGCATTTGTTTATGCATGGGTCTATGTGTGTGTGTGTGTGTGTGTGTGTGTATGCCTGTGCACATGTTTACGCCAAAATACTTACAGTGAGGTGAGCGAGCGGAGGCCGCTGAAGGCGTCATCAGCGATGTCTGAAATCTGATTCTTGCTCAGATCTCTGAAAAGCAGACATGAAACCGGGATGTTAAACACATGCCTGTGGCTAAAGGAATCGAGACGTCTCTCAGCAAAAGCATGTAAAAGCCCAAACACACTGAGCTTAAAGAAAGAGAAGAGCATTTAAACATATCACTGAAACATTCCCCTCGTTCCGTCGCTGGCGTTTGCTTTTATTAGCAATAATATGCATTATTAATACACTTCCTGGCCAAGGGGGAAAAAAAAAGAAAAAAAACAGACGCACACTAATATTTTCTTGGCCTGCCTGTAGTTTTGATTACATTGCATAATGTGGTGGCCAGTTCATGTGTGAAAATGATTCCTCATGCTCCCGGAATCACGCTTTCACAATTCGAATCTTGGAATACAGTATATGACTGTTCCCTCAGGGGGGAGATTGGGTTGATGTGAAAACCTGGTCATTCAGTACATTCGGGTCATCATTGCCACATAACGATGCTGAGTCTAGACCTGACCAACTGGAGCCTCTTCAGATCATAACGCTGCCACCAGAGGCTTGTACAGGGGGCACTATGACCCTCATGCACCCATCACTCTGGAATAGGGTCAACCTGGATTCATCAGAACACCATGACCTTTTTCCATTGCTCTAAAGCACAATCTTAATTCTCCCTAGCAAATTATTATCATTTCTGATTATTCTAATTAATTTTTCTGATTATTAATTATACTACTAATGAGGTTTCTTATGGCTACAAAGCTGTTTAGTCTCAAGGCTATGGGTTTCCTCATCACACTGTGTATGGAACTTCCAGAAGAGTGGCCAGAGAGTCTCATCAGACCTGAGAATTTTGTTTCTCATGGTCTGAGAGTTCTTCAGGTGCCTTTTGGCAAACTCCAGGCGGGCTGCCATGTGCCTTTTTACTAAGGAGTGGCTTCCGTCTGGCCACTCTACCATATAGGCCTGATTGGTGGATTGCTGCAGAGATGGTTGTC
>JAQMYG010000002.1:22572766-22630747 GCA_030014215.1 Clariallabes teugelsi | reverse complement strand
CTGATTGGTGGATTGCTGCAGAGATGGTTGTCCTTCTGGAAGGTTCTCCTCTCTCCACAGAGGACCTCTGGAGCTCTGACATAGTGACGATCGGGTTCTTGGTCACTTCCCTGACTAAGGCCCTTCTCCCCCGATCGCTCAGTTTAGATGGCCGGCCAGAGGAAGAGTCCTGATGGTTTCAAACTTCTTCAACTTACGGACGATGGAGGCCACTTTGCTCATTGGGACTTTCAAAGCAGCAGAAATTTCCCCAGATTTGTGCCTCGAGACAGTCTTGTCTCGGAGGTCTACAGACAATTCCTTTGACTTCATGCTTGGTTTGTGCTCTGACATGAAACGTCACCTGTGGGACCTTATATAGACAGGTGTGTGCCTTTCCAAATCATGTCCAATCAACTGCATTTACCACATGTGGACTCCAATTAAGCTGCAGAAACATCTTAAGGATGATCAGGGAAACAGGATGCGCCTGAGCTCAATTTTGCAAATGCTGTGAATACTTATGTACATGTGCTTTCTCAATTTTTTTATTTTGAATAAATTTGAAAAAATCTCAAGTAAACCTTTTTCATGTTGTCATTATGGAGTGTTGTGTGTAGAATTCTGAGGAAAAAATTATTTTAAGACATTTTAGAATAAGGCTGTGACATAACAAAATGTGGAAAAAGTGATGCGCTGTGAATACTTTCCGGATGCACTGTACAGTATATACAGTAGTTATACAGATAGAGAGAGAGTTCAGAATATGTCTTTTTTTTACTCCTTATTTGAAACTGCCTTTAACACACAGCAGGACAGCACGTAGCCCAATCACATTTCGCAGTCATATCATCAATTGCGGTGTAAACAGAGGTGACAGGTCAATGCATTACACAGACCCCTAAGAAAAAGAAAAGATTGTAGCCAAATTACAAACACAACCCGGCAACAGCCTACTGAAGGTTATTGGAAATCGTGCAACCGTGCAACGGATAGAAAGTGCTGATGCGGCTAGGAAAAGGAATGACACATAAACAGTGTGTTTACAGCACTACTATGCATAGGTTGCTGTAAATGCCCCTCTCGGGAAGGCTAATACTCACATTCTTTTCAGCTTCTTATACGGAGAGAAGGCCCCAGGTGGAATGCTCTTAATCAGGTTTTGTTCCAGACGACTGCAAAAAAAAGAGACAAATGTCTTATGTACGACTATTACTTTCAACCCGAGGAAATTAAAATGTATAGCACTGTGTATCAGAGTCTAAAGTTATCAGGATACACATGTTTTATTTAACATGCACTGTAATGTACTACTGTATATATGGCGTATGCACTGTATATTTGTTGCACAAAAGACTTAAAGATTGAAATAAATTAAAATCAGAGTTGTTAATCTGCATAAACTAATCCATCTTGTCACCATACACATGCCTGCATGCAGACTTATACTGTAGGTAGTACGAACACAAACACACTCCTGGCTCACTTCTGTATGGATGAGCTGGCAGTTAAAAGCTCCTACAGGTGAATTACTGAGTGAGCCATCCAGCCATTCGATGCAGATGGAGAGACTGGTGCAGATTGAAAGGAAATGGGTTTGAGTTTTCAATCTCCTCTGGTACGCGCCATGATTCAGTCCTGGCAGCTGCCACGGCAAACCCGGCTCGGTCAAAATGAGCCCGAAGCCCAGCGACGTTCGGCCTGTACATCATTCAATTAGAGCTATTTGTTTCTGGCCAGGGGCAGCGCTTGAGTAATGCATCGAGCCGAGCGCAACCGTTTGTTACACAAAGGTCATACACTATTGGCAGAAAGTGCAGGACGAGGAACGGTACACATCAGGGCAATTACACATCCGTCCTTTGGTGCAAACAAGAGCGGTACGATCGATATGTATATCAAATACACATGCTGAGACACTGCAAACCAGTAGGAATCTAATCAACACACACGTATACAGACATATAGTATACTGTACATCACTGCTGTACTGTATGTGTGTGTGTTCAAGAGATGTCTGATTAAATATACAAATACGATTCACGTTTTTCTAAATGAACATTTCTACATTTGAATATTTAAGGTCGAATTTTATTTGTAGTCGCCTAATGCATGTCATTTGAAAACCTTCACAAGGCAGTCCTTGAATAAATGAATTGAACTGAAATTTTTTTTTAGCTTCTCCAATTTACTAATTGACTATGAATGAGATCGATCTTAAAAGTTATATTAATGCAGTATGCAGTATGCAGGTAGTTTTCAATTAGTGTTCAATTAGTTTAACATACTGAAGTAGCTAAATGCATGTTGCGCAACACCATCATGTAGCGAACAGGAAGTGCGTTCAAGGTGATTTTTTTAGACCTAATATTATGGACTAATCCACATCGAGGAATAAAACCTCTGAAACTTCGATCCACAACTGTAGTGGATAGATCTCTAAGCTGTAAGCTATTCTTCTGTGTGTGATTGCGAGTGTGTGTTAGAATGATTGAGTTAAGGCCGCTGCAGGGCTGCTGATTAGAACAGGGTCCGGGAGCGATTTCATTCGCCTGACTCCAGCTCTTTGGCTGCGTGCATAATTGTCCTGAACTACGGAGGAGAATGTGAAGGACCCTGAGTAGCTCGAGCCGGAGGAAGCCGCAGCTCCTGATGCTCCTGCTAATGAGGCTGTGAAGTGCAGCGCTAATGGCCTTCGCACCATGACAGGAGGAGAGGAGAAGTGAACCCGGCTATTATCACAGTGACTTTATGTGTTTACTACACAGGAGATAGAGAGCGACGGAGGGGAAGAACGAGAGCGGAACGAGGGAGTGTGTGCCAGATAAGGAAGGAAAGAGACAGATAAAAGCTAGGAGAGAAATCCGTTCGTCTGATTTGATGGGCGGGGATACTCACATTTCGACGATGCCCTCGGGCAGATTGGCTGGGATTTCCGTCAGGCCTTTTCTCCTGCAGTCCACAATGTTGTTGTTGCAGGTGCAGCTGGCAGGACAGACGGACGCTTGGGGAGCACAAGACCTCGGCTCCGACTGAGTTGGGCCTTTGCAGGAGAAAGAAAGATCTTATACGTCGATAAATTGGAAGAAAAACACAAGACCCACGGAAACGTGAAGATATAGTTTCGGAACGGAAATAGTGTAAATACCAAAGGCGATGTGTGTGCGCGCGCGCGCGCAAAAAAAAAAAAAGTTTGTTGCTGCACTTAATAAAGCAGTACAATCGCGACACACACACACAGCCTGTGTTGCTTTATTGTCACTCCTCGCTGCTTAATTATTCCTGCTCATCGTATTCCTCAGCTGATTAACGAGAAGGGGGAGACAGAGGGGCTTAATTAACGAGGCCTGGATGGGAATATTTTTACCAATTAAACAGTGAGGTCTATTAGAAAGCGTAGAACATTGTAAGAAAACAAAGTCGTATTTGCTTACATTATACAGGCTAATGATGGCACATTATGCATCATTTAACGTACATTCCGTGATGGTGCAAGAGAAGCAGTATTTTCAGAGAAATGGAAAGATTATTGACTAAACGAGTGCTTTCATTGGTGACAAACGATGTGTGTGCACGTGTGTGTCTCGCACCTGTGCAAATGAATTCGCGTTTCTGCACGTCAGGGACGTTGAGGCCTCTCATGTGGGTGGGCGACATGCACTGAGTGAAGGGGGCCAGGCCCCGTCGCTGGCGCAACCAATCAGAGAGCCACGACAGGTGGCAGTCACAGTGCAGGTTGTTGGAGTGCAGGCGGCTGGGGATGATGCGTAGACAGAAAGGAAGGTTATTTCATTATTTCGATGAGGCGAGATACAGTACAATCGAGCGTTTGAGAAGTAGAGATGCAAAATTAAAAGGAAGGAATAAAATAGAAATCGAGAGAAGAACGGATAGAAGAGTCGGGAATGGGAGAAGAGGGAACAGACAGAGAGGGAGCAAGAATAAGACTTAGAGTGAGACGGGATATAAATGAAATAAAGACAGGGACAGACATCCAAACGTGCAGCGCCTCAGTAGAGATTCTTATTTTCTGGGGCTGTCTGCCTGGTAAATGAGCGATCACTGAGCAGTACGTAATGACTGGAATAGAGTTCACTAATGCTGAAAGAAGATACTGAGGGCTGCGTTTTTAATTTGCGCTGGAATGTCTTCACATCGTTCTACCGCCAAAGAAAATATGACATCGCACCATCAAACACAATTTGGATCATAATTTGAGGAGGAATCCCAAAATCAAAGCGCATAATTAAAAGAGTTCTGCTGGGAAATCCGAGCGATTTCCTCCACCACTCCATGTTTCAAAAATACATAATCCAGGGAACCTTTTTTTTGGTTCACTTTACTTCTGGCCACGACACAAGACTGTGGATTAAACTGCCCGCTTTTGCCAATGGTGTCATTTCTTCAAGGTCTCCACCAGCATGGCGGCTTCCCGATGAGACCAGCGATCTTAATATCTACCTCTACGGGCCATTACGCGCCACAGAGGGGGAGAAGAGCTGCGGAAAGAGTGGTGTCAGCAAATCAAAAGACGACAGCTATAACCTTGACAAAAGCCTACAAATTAGATAGTAAGGTAAAATCCTTTTTTTCGGGAAAGGGTCGGGAATTTGCCCATTGAGAATAACCACAGGAACAAGAGCCTTTCTCATTATAGATCCCGTTTACAGCTTCATCTTGTTGCGGATTAATTCCGGATGAGCGGGATTACGGGGATGGAGGCCATACAGAGCACGGATCCCAGCTGTCTATGGTGTGTAAGGTTTGTATCTTCTGAGCATGCACAAAAGAGCAGCTCAGTGCACCTCGCGTATTGACCGGCCTCCCCAGAAAATGACTACTCGTCTAGCCACGGGAGTCTTCTCGCTCTTTTTATTTGGCTGAGTTATTGAATGGCGAGCACCATGGGGTGATATCATTTGATCTAATTGAATGGTTGCTGCACTAAGAGATGGAGTAGAGACCAGGGGAGGAGAGGATGAAATGGGTGGTTGTAAGGATGGGGAAGTGGGTTTAAGGTAAGCCAAATTATCTCTTCAGAGACCCAGTGCCATACACCCACCCCCCACCCACCCCCCCCACCCCCCCCAATCCTACTAAAGAGATTACAGTCTTCTCTAAACATTTGATTTAATAAGATGTTTTTACGAGCAAACAAATTCAATACTGAGATTGTAGGGATATTAAAGGATGAAAATTCGATATGAGGGTACTGGGTAGCAGAGCCGGCCTCACTGCTGATAATTCAATACAGCCTGAGGGAGCAGAGCGTCAGCAAATTCGATCCCCCACGCGAGGGGGCGAGTCTGTCAGGCTTCTTGACGGATGGGAGCATGGCCAAACTGACTGGATGAATGCAGAGGAGGCTGTTTGAGGCAGGACCATGCAGTGGCTTTGGAGCCGTAGACCCCCTTCATAAACGCTTAGAGGAAGAGAAAACCAAGGCTTCCAGAGAGCCGTGGCAAAGTTCCAGTCGCCTACCGGCCCACACAGCGCCTTGGTCTTAGGGGGGTTTAGGGGGACAGACAGTCTAAGCGCGGGTTCACGCGCTTAGACTGTCTGTCCCCCTAAAACCTAGAGTACAACTAGTGTTTACCACTGACAACCTCTCTTATTTATGTCTCTCCTGAACCCTTATTCTTCACGGCATGCAAATCATAAGAAAAGCCACCCTGATTCCATTCTAATACACAGACTCGGGCACACATGGGATCCATCCAGGCGTGGTTTGGTCGCCGCGGAATTATTTGCATTGATTGCGGGTTAAATCCGACAGCACAAAAGTGGTGTAGTGACAGGGGTTTGTACCCGAGCCATCTCACCCGATGCAGCGAACACAGCGACGCCTGCACAAACAGACGTCTGAGAATTACCAAAGTCCCAGAGACAAGCTAGGGGTTCCCCACCGAGCGCCAAACCTCAGAGCTCAGACGGAAGACTCTGGGATTTAATTTAAGTTTGTTTAAATATGTGTGTGTGGGTTTTAATAGGTATACCACAAAGATCTGTATAATATCTGCAATGCATTTTAGAAAGAGACTAGTAGCAGAAATATTACACAAAAATCACTAAGCTCTAAGCAAGTGATGATCAGTAGCTCAGCGGTTAAGGTCCTGGCTAGGTCTATTCATCAATAAGGTTGGGAGTTCGATTCCTAGGACTGTTAGAGAGCCACAGAGAGGCACTCAAGGGAGATTGTTGACTCTGCTCGGCTCATTTGTATAAAAACGGCTGGAAAATTAGCTTGTGCAATATAACAGTTTCTATTATTATCATTATTATTATTATTGATGTTTATGCTGTATTGTCAACATCTACAATTTACACTAGTATTGGAACCCTAGTATGAGATCTCATTACACAAAAAACACCAAAAGAGCAGTATTTTTTTCCACATTAAAATGGGCACCATACAGTATGACCCTGGAATGATTTAAACAATTCATTCTAGGCCATGAAATCTCATACTGTATTCTCTTGACTGGACACGTGCTATGGCATCTCTTTCTATTGTAGCAAGTTAAATGAAGACAAGCACATAGTAGTTAACACCAAAAGATTCAACGAAAAAAATTATATGCATTAAAGGTGGAGAAAATAAAAGACGTATCGAACGAGTGATAATAATGGTAATAAATTATTCCATTTTTTTTTTTTTTTGCTATTCTGTGATTGTTAGCATTTAATGTTCAAATATTTTAAGCAGGTGATAAAATTAGCCATGCAGACATTAGACGGGCAATTTGCATCGGAAAAAAAAAATACTGTGTGAGGTTTTTATTGTTTACTTTGCAAAACTGCAAAATCATTTTAAACTGCACCAGCTGGATTTTCCTGCCACCGCCAACGAGCAGTTCCCAACAGCACAGCTGATAACATTACAAGAGGCGTTCGAGTTAAACTGGGACTTTTCATTGTGCACAATCACAGAACACATTTATAAGAGTAAATACTCCCTTTATTTCTCGACATAATCCCTCGCCACACTAATACACTTAACCCAGTGTTTGAATACGTCAAGGTAGAAAGATTTCTCAGTATGCAGGACTTCCTCCTGCTTCATGTCTGAAACTCCTGGGGTGAGGTCAGGACTGTACCGGGGGGGATGTGGCGATAACCCCCTGCACAAGTGGTGTTTGTGAATGATTGTGTGTACAGTTCCCACAGACAGATGTCTGCACATCCACAAGTTGCTGACAAGAGAGTCAGGGGTAGCTCAGTGGTTAAGGCATTGGACTACGGTTCGGAAGATCCCAGGTTCAAACCCCACAACCACCAAGTTGCCACTGTTGGGCCCTTGAGCAAGGCCCTTAACCCTCAACTGCTCAGATGTGTAATGAGATTTAAAAAAATATATAAAATTGTAAGTCGCTCTGGATAAGAGCGTCTGACAAATGCCTAAATGTAATGTTATGTGTCGATTTTCAAGGATCAGGTGTTCCACTCACTGAATGAACGACTGGATGGATCGTCATTCACGGATGTACGCCTTTCTTAAAAACATTCACTGATGTGCCTCATCGCCGTCCTGTGATTGACGTCTTCTGTAAACGTCAATCAGTTTCACGCCTTCATTCATCAGGAATTTCATCACGAGTCCCGGTTTAACTCGAACGCCCTTCATATTACGCCCACACTTAAATTTGAAATAGAAATGATCGTGTTTCCTATATTTCACTTTCATTTCCTATCTCAGTTCTGGATGATTAAATTAAAAATCTTTTTTTGTTTTATTATTTAATTAAAATTCTATTTAAAAAATAAATGGCAAATTGCAAGAAGGGGAAATATGAATATTGCAGAAGTGAATAAATGTGAATATAAATCTAGTGCAATACTCACAGAGTGCGCAGCTTGGGCATGTGGTTGAAGCTGGACAGCGGGATGAGGGTGATGTTGTTGTTGTTGAGAGTGCTAGAAAGCAAAAGAGAGATCAAAAATCAGACATTTGTATTGATCCGCTGTAGCCTGGATAGTGCTGCAGTTCAAGAAAAAGAGGCGAGGTATTGAAAATGAGCAGAAGACTAGCAGACAGATCAAGACCAGTGTGTGTACTGTATAATGCCTATATTAGGATTAGGAGTGTTCTATATGGCTAAAATATGAAGACATTAAAAAAAAAATTTGGACTAATCCTTCGCTCCACTGGTGTGCGATGCGAACACTGTGTGTGTGTTAGTTGTTCCCAGAACTGTCGTGGTGCACATAATGCATGATCGGTGTGTGTCCGCGGCGGCGTGTAATCGGCTTTAAAATGAGATCATCAGCAGCGTGTGCAGCTGTAAACATGGCTGGCAGGCTTCTGCGCTTCCTGCCAGAGCAGCAGCCCTCCTTATTAACGTTAGTTAGCTGCCTTAATCTTGTACTCCAGCCATCCCACAGTCACCAGGCCTAAACCCACCCTGTACAGAAAGACACGGCGGGGTCTGGGTCTGCTCAACTGTTGCTATAATGTTCCTGCCTGCCTGCCTGATAAAAATGCTGAATGCTGTACTCAGGGTTTGAGGGAGTTGGACTGTGCTTTGTAATCTAAGGGTCACCGAGGGGAGAGTTGATGCCAGGGTTTTTCAATCCGGGCCTGTTAAGTGGAGAACTGTGGCACAGTGTTGCGCTGAGGTGACGCCAGCGATGCGTGCTAGCAGACCCGCTACGCTTGCGCGTTACACTCGCAAGCAGCTAATTCGAACTAAACCTCCGTTTAAAAACGAGAGTGGAAGATGGATAAGACCGCAGGATAATATGTCTCTGTGTTCCTGACATTGGACCCGCAATCCCGACAGCGGAAAATCCCCATCCTCAACAACAGCATGGTTTTAAGAAAGAACCCCCCCCTCAAAAAAAGAGCGCAAATCGCTCGAAAACAAAACATTCTTGTGGACATTTAATGACAATCTTGACATTTATTTTGGCATGGTTCAGTAGGGGAACACTTTATTAAGACGCAGGAAAAGACTTCTAAATGGCATGGAAAATGATTGTTATTCCACCCAAAAAAAATGCGCGCCGGGAGGAGGAATCACCCTTTGTGAAAAGTTGAACAAAAACCTCTCTTCTCCCAAGGAAAGGAACGCGAACCCCTTCTGAAGGCCTTAAACTCAGAGCCAGCGCTCAAACCATGAGGCTGGGAGTAGTGGAAGTTCTGGCCCAGCCCGAGACAGGGACGCTCGGCTAAAACCTGCAATACCAAACCATAGTGGAGGAAAAACTGCAGTGGAAGAAGCAACACTTGTGATCGCTGGTTCCATTTCTTCTACAGCTGAGTGAGCAAAAACACACACACACACACATACAAAAAAAAGATTCTTGTGGCTATGGCTGGGAAACAGTTAAAGCACAAAAGGATGAATGCAGCCAGAAAGCAATATGGGAACAAAACAATCCGAACCCCTCCAAGTGTACCTAACAGGGGTAGCGCTTTCCAACTCATCTATATTTCATCTGGCCAGGGTCCAGCTATATTAAGCCATCATAAAAATAATCTATATGGATTTTGTGCTCGTAGCCAGGGTTAGAGTAGATTAAGTCTTGACCGCACATTTGAGGCATAATGAGAGTGATAAGGCCTTGAGTCTACGCAGGTATTACATATCCGTTATCCGCAGAGGCGTTAAGCCATGCCAATGACACATGTACTGTAAACTGTGGTTCCTTGCAAATGAACGCAGTCATATATGGTGTATTATGGCTGTTAATATTAATTAATGTGATAAAAAAAAATTTTATGTGATTGATCTATACAATTTACCACATTACTATTATATCACATAACCGCAGCACAGTTACCTGGCTGTGCGATAACGGCATGTTTAGCGCGGATAAAAAGATGACTGAGGAAACTTCATCGGGTCTGCTGAACGGCAAGTTTCTAGATGGAAGTTTGGATAAAACCAAAGTTGTGTGCTCAAGCTACAATAAAGGGGAACAAAGAAGAACAAGAACACATTGGATGGAAGTTGTGGGAGTGGTGGCTCAAGTGGCTAAGGCTCTATATAGTTTATTTTCGGATCTGGGTTCGAGCTCCTCCGTTGGTGGGTTTCCACACCCCATACTGGCCAGCCAGGACATGCAGTGCTATTCGAGAGATTTTATATTTAACATTTGTTAAATGATGATGCTTGAGATATTACTGTTTCCTTTAACCAGTTTGTCATGCATTTCTTATTCCAACATTGCAGGTTTATAATAAATAAATCAAGTATCAAGTATTAGACGATGTATATTTAATGTACATATTCAATGCTCAGTGGTTAAAGCATTGGACTACGGTTTGGAAGATCCCAGGTTCAAACCCCACAACCACCAAGTTGCCACTGTTGGGCCCTTGAGCAAAGCTCTTAACCCTCAACTGCTCAGATGTGTAACGACATAAAAAAAAATGTAAGTCGCTCTGGATGAGAGCGTCTGCCAAATGCCTAAATGTAATGTTAATTCCTTGTAATTAACATGAGTAACAGAATAATTTCCGTGTCCCTCCACTGGCTAATCGTGACTTTTTTTGTGTGTGTGTGAAAATCCAACTGTTACCAGGAACAATCAATGAGTCCATGATGTCTCCTGAGAACGTGCATTCGAGCTTAAACAGAATCAAATCAATTGTGGCTCCTGACTAATAACATGCTGCGAAGCTTAACGATGCAACTTTATGATTTGATTTAAAGCTCTATTGACACGGCAGTCAATGGGATTGAGTAGCCATTAGCCTCTCAATCCCGTAGCCTTCCAATGACACCGGGGACTGTCTCGATGGAACACCTTTTCTTCCCCGGCTTCGTTTCTCTCTCTCTCTCTCTCTCTCTCTCTCTCCTCAGCTATGTCAAGAAAGCTTTCCCACAGTCCCAGAAAGGCAGATGCTAAGGTCTCAAGTGCTCTCAGTGTTTCTCCGGTCCCTCATTAGACGAGCTTGGAGAGGACCCTGGGTACGTCCCTCTTGAAGGCAAGTGAAATAAGAGAGGGGCTGTTGTGTGAAGGACGGAGCATTAAATAGGAGCTTGTGGAAGACAGAGAAAGAGAGAAAAATGAGAGAGAAGGAGAGAGAAGGAGAGCACTAGAAGCTGTCTGTCTGTTGCTGATACAGAGACACACTCGTACAGCTGAGAAAATCGAAGGCTTCTTCTTGTTCTTAACTCGCACTGTCTGGAGCTGAAAGGTAAAGTTTCTCACAATTCTGGAAGCAGGCCACTTTTTTTCTTTCCTGTAATACCTCATAGCCAAACAGGGTCACTGCCATCCTTTTCACCTCTGATGGTAAAACCTGAGATGTGAGGTGACATTTGCAGAATTGGTGCTCCTAAAGAGAGCATCGGTGCAGCAGCCTGGGGCGGATCCTCTGTTCACACCAGCGAGCAACAAGGTGAGAGGTATGCAGGAGCACAACACGATTTCAGTACCATTCGACAATCATCATCTAGTTGGTCCAAAACCAAATCCCATGACCCCAATTTTTCATCTCATCATGTCATCATTTTTCATCAAGTTATTTGGAACATACATACACACGAGAACTCTACAAATAAGCAAAACGAGCAGCTTGTCACTTGCTAGTGTGAACACATGCTATGGAAGGATACACATGCCTTCCAATTACCTCTACGATTTGTTTCCAGAGCCCCAGGCTCTATCATTTACTGAAGTATAACTGGATCCATGCTGGAGTGGAAATGTTTGCCTTTTTAACTACAACACAAAGCCACAATCAGATGTTGTTGTACTAATTCAAATAAATCTTGGAGGAAAAACTGAAAAAAATAAAAAAAATTGTATAAACATGATCCGACACACTAAATCCCGTGCATGTGGTTTGGGTTTAAGTGTTGGATCATTAGAGAAATATAATTATACCAGATGAGCTCTTGGAATTTAAAATAAATAAATAAATAAATAAATAAAATCTGCTGCCTCTTCGAGGCATGGAGGTTCAGATGAGGAACAGGAACAGATCCTACAGATACCTCCCTATGTCTTGTCCTTTCTACACTCTTCCCTCTTCATGTCTCTCATCCTGCTCTCACCAGGTGTCCAGGACCAATTGATTAATTGTTTTTGCAGGTCCGACTATTGAGACGCCACCATTTTATGGCTCCCTTCCTGAACCAGGCTTTTGCGTAGACCGAACAGAGATAAAGCAACAGGGCCGTGCGTGGTGGCAAGGCAATTTCCTGAGGCTAATGACAGTTTCCCTCCTCCTCCTCGTCCTCCTCCTCCTGCTCCTCTCTTCTAATCCGTTGCCTCATTTAGCCACGGCCCTGCTCCCACCACTCGCCTGTCTCTTGTTGTCACATAGAGCCTTGTATTGACCAAAAGGCAACCTTTCAATCAGACATGTCAGAAACAAGACGGATCTCTCTTAGGGGAGGGGGAACTAGAGTTGGAAATCAAGGATGCATGGAATATCTAATTGCCCCCCCCACCATTCTTTAACCACACTGGGGCCATCACTCTGGAACTACCAGCAGAGAGGGCATTAAGCAGAGCAGAACATGACTAATGCTTTTTAAGTTGAAATGATTAGGATAAAAGGGCATGGAATTTGAAAAACACCAAGGTCCAAGGTCCACTTCTCTGGGACCTTGCATTCAAAAGGTCATAGTGAGAGGAGAAAAGGGAAAAAAACCCAAAACAACCAAACCATCTCCTATGAAAAGCGTTTTATGTATATTTGTGACCTCGTCGTAAGTCATGTACTACATTTCTTGCGTCATACATCCAGACCTCAATCAAACCCTGACTCATTTTCCCCAGAGCTGTAATTGAACGGAAATTGGTTTCCCAGGTTACCTAAAAAAAATAAATTAAAAAAAACCTTCCCAAAGTGGGGTCCGGGGAGTCTGCCAGTGTAGCCAGTAGGTCTGTGATTTCTTTCTTTTTTCTTTTTTTTATGTTACGGGGTAGAAATCACAACCTAGGAGTATTATACAAGTTTTTATATTTATTCAGTTTTTTTTTCTAAACAAATAATAATTATTTTGTTTGACTGGCCCTTTAAATTAAAATGCATTTTATTTAATCAAAACCTGAATTGCTCGAACACAATGAGCCTTTAAATAAAATTAATAATTTTAACTTAAATATTTTTATCAGTGCAGTGAAGTAATCTGATAAATGCTTCATATCACTGTCATATAAATTAATTGTCTTATAAATGTCTGGATTTGATCCCAGAGAAATTTTGTTAAGAGCAGGAGTGGCTCAGTGGACCGAGATTTAGAAAGTCATAGGTTCGAACTCAAGGACATGCCAAGCTACCAATATTGAGCAAGGGCCTAGATAAGGGAGTCTAGATAAGGGAGTCTGCTGTAAATGTAATGTAAGGGAACAAAAAGCTTCAATAAATGGGCAATGTATTATTCGACTAATGGAAATAATTTTTCAGTTAAATGGGTCCCAGGTTGCAAAAAGTTTGAGAATCTCTGTCTTAGACAAACCAGACTAAATGCTCTGGGATTTTCGCCTGGGACGGACAGCAACCCCTTATGCTTGCCGTAATTTGGAATGATAATGGGCCGCGTTCCTCTAAACTACAATCACACTACATTCCGCTCTGAGTGGCGCTGCTTAATCAAAATGAGATTAATGTCTTACGTAAATTGGATACACAATACAACGAGGCGGCTTATACCGTAGAGAAATAGACTACCATGATAACGTCATCCTGACTCTGATAGGGGAGTGCGTGCCAAGCTGCCCCCCCAAAAAAAGCAAAAAAAAAAAAAAAAGAAATGCACACACACTGACAAATGACAGCATTTGGCAGGACAGAGAGGTTCACAGCAATGTGAAAATTTGGTGCCTCATGTCAAAGCGTGGCGTGAGGTAAGGTCACCTTTGGCATATGGCACGGAAATATCTCTGCATTTTTCTTCCTCATAAAAAAATGACACAGTCCTGGCGGGAAAAAAAAAATTCACATGATTTGACATTTGATTCGGGGCCAGACTTTTCCTGTACCAAAGTGGCTATAAAATATGCAGATGTCCCAGAGCTCTGCAGAGTGCTCCGTGTGTGTGTGTGTGTGTGTGTGTGTGTGTGTGTGTGCGCGTGCATGCGTGGGAGGTTGTGCAAAAGCAAATCTGAAACCTGAGGGCACTTTCTCAAATACCCACCACATTAAAAATTTGTTTCTGCCATTTTTATTGCAGAGTAAACCTCTAAACCCCCAGTTTAACATCTTGAAAGTATTATAAAAAAAACGTACAGTCTGACAATCAGAGTACAGTCTGGATATTACGATCTTGTACAATAACAGCGCTGGAAATAAAATATACTCCCTGTGTCTCAGTTTCAACATAAATCAATCTCAAACGCGAGTGCTTGGACCCGCTTTGCTTTCAGCGTCAAGTCCATCCTTCTGCGAACACGTCTGATTGACCAGAAATAAATATTTTGAATGGAAGTGTATGATTTCAGTGTTAAACGCTTATTATAGTTTGAAAACCAAACTCATGGCAGATATTGCCTCGCTCTTGACCTATGACTCGGCTCGGAAATCTTTCACGATATTAAACATTCTCTTTGGTTTTTCAAAGAGCCATGTAAATTGGTTTTGACAACAACAAAAAAAATCACTTAGTAACATAAATTTAACCCCACTTCAAATTGATGAGAGTTTTTCCAAACCGTGACCTTGGTAATGTGACACCAACACACACACACACATTGTATGAATGCTGGTTACCATAAGAGCTCCAGATGATTAAATTAATTTTCTGCATTTCTACAATCCATCAAACGCACCCAATAAAAAACCTTGTAAATTTGGTGTGATGTAAAATATATGAAGTGTAAGATTGAATATTCCTGTCTTAGCACAGATGAAGCAAAAAAGACATAATTAGCTGAAAATCCAAAAGTCAGCACAATGTGAAGATTTCAGGGTGATTATGGGTCTGTTACACTCAGGTTGAGGCTCTCGAAGGCTCCCTCCTTGCAAATGAACTATTTTACTCATTAGTGTGCTGGCCACAGCACTTTATCCATCTCATTAAGATGCAAGGCATGGCCTGTCAAGGGGGGGGGAGCCTGAGATAGCTTTGAAGTCATTAGTTCAATCATTAGCGCAGTTATGTTAAATAGAAATTACAATTCATCACCAGAAAGGGCCAATCATTTATTTTGCGAACCTTGGCAGGCGTTAAATCACACGCAAGCAGTCGGTACGAGAGGTCTGGGATTTGACACGTAGCCCTCCTGCTAAATCAAGACTCTTTTCTAAATCAGGAGTGCTCAGCATCCTTTAAAAAAAAGGGTGTTATATCTGCGGACGTTTTTTGAACCGGTCCGATGTGTATGAAATACTTGTTCGTAATGATGGTTGCGATTAGTTGCAAAGTTTGGCCTTCCGGATTTTAGCTATCAAAGGAAACTCTTTGAACATCTGACACGACCCAATAGATGGAGGTTGTTTCTTTGATGCATTTCCTCCCCCTCCCCCCATCTTTTATCTTTTGTACCTTTTTACCGGGTAAAATGAACACGTACACCTGAGAAAAGAAAGGGATTAAGCTTAGCTGGAAGCTCATTGTTATTATTTATAATGGTTTATAATCTTACTATTCAGTGTCACCCAGAAGAATCTGGGAACCTCTCAAGGTTTCTTCATTATTTCAGATCAGGAAGCGTTTCATCGACGCATGCGTTCCCATTACAGATCTAAATCTGCATCTAAATGCGTCTATTGTGTCTGTCCTTAAAAACCACTGCTATACCAATAAAACTGAATTCTAATATCACTATTATCTATTATCTATATATATCTATATTACGCTTGTGTCATATGGAACATTTTCGAATATTTGGTCTTGTGGGTTGTTACCAGTGTATGATGTGTTTGAAGAGATTCAGTTCTGAGGAAGAGCTGCAGTACTGTAGCACAAACCTGCTGCAAAAGTTCATGCTGGCTATGATAACAAGGTGTCAGAACACACAGTCGATCCACAGCTTGCTGCAAACGGAGCTGAGTAGCAGCAGACTGGTCAGCATGCCCCTTATGACCTGTGTCCAGTGTTGATCATGCCTACAATGGGCACCTTAGCACCACGAATCAATGGAAGAAAGTGATCTGATCTGATGAATCATGTCTTATGAGGTGTCTACAGTATGTGTAGGTATATCTCTTACCTGGGGAAGAGAAAGAAGGTGAGAATTTTCTTCAGGTCCTGGAATTCATATGGAGGTTACTTTGACCACCTACCTGACATGTTGCAGAACAAGTACACCCCTTCATGGAAATGGTATTCCTTAATGACAGTGGACCCTTTCAGCATGATACTGTGCTCTGACCCATTGCCAACAAGAGGTAAAAAAAAGTGTTGACTTGACTTGATCTCCAGATGTCAATCTGATCAGGTGGCCGAACCACCAAGTCCAATCCAGACCTCCACAGCACACCTTTAGACCTTTAGAGGTCTTACACAATATATGCAAGTCACAAAATTAAGCTGGTGGTTTTAATGTTACTGCCGATGCCATAGTTTGATATATCGGACATACTGTAAACTGGACATACTCTAAGGACCATTTTCCTGTTCGGCATTATGACGAGGCACATCTTCAATGTGCTGGCTATTTTGGTCAAGACTTGCCTTCTAAAAACCTTTCTATCTTTAGGGAGGGTCAGCTTGTGCCTCGTCACAGCACAGCCATGGCGCGGACAAGAGAAAGGACTCATTAAGGTCTCCTCTGAGACGCACTGCTGCATTAATCCAGGAGATAAAAACAGCAAGCGTGATTCACGGACACCATTTTCACCATGAACACCCCTGAGCACTCCTTAACACTCCCTAGGAGTCTAGTTTGCCATTGTGAGTAACAAAGCTGTCAGAGGCGATATTAACATTTTATCCGTCTAAGTGAAATCCTGCACTAAAAGGACATATAGGGTGTGAATTAATGAGTCCAATGCACCGAGTTAGCACATCATGATTGGTTGGATGATACATTACACCGCTGCTGACGACCACATGGATGGATGGTTCAATCAGCAGTGAGCAGTGCATATTCATATTTCCCTGTTCTTCATGGCTGGGCATTTGTTAATGGGCTTTGGTGGAATCTGAGGATATTCTGTATTATTAATGAAAATTGATTCCTGACTCACTCACACGGTTTCGCTCATGTTTTTTTCTTGCTTCTTCTTTTGTTTCTTTTTTTCTTCCATTGTCCAATTCCAAAGGAATTACATCTAATTCCTGATCGTCTCACGTTCTTTCTCTCTGTCTTCTGACTCACCTCTCTCTCTCTCTCTCTCTCTCCTCCATTCTGCTTCTACTGCTTCAGTCTCTCCCAATTTTTTAGCACCTCAATAATGTCTCAGAAACTTCGGCCTGCCTAACAGTGATGAAGTGCTTGTGCCGTGGTCTGCTCTGGATAAATGGACGGTGAGGACTGCCCCCCCTCTTGCCTGAGCTCGTTTGGAGGATGAGGCTGGCACTTAGCACTCTGCCACTGGCCTGATGGATGGGGCTGCGGTGGAGCTCAGCGCCTCCTGCTCTCTCCTTTCTTTCACATCCTCTGGATTTTAACATCCTATCTTCAGTGTCACCACCGTTTTTTCCCCCTCCCACACCGAATTATTTTGTGGCAGTATCTAGGAATTCATTGGAGGACCCGAATCCTAGCAAGGTTAGAAAGGTGAAAGTGATCAATTTGTCCAACTAAAGACTAAAGCAAAAATGGTGCAATGTGAAAGAACACCGATTTGAAACTGATCCAGAGGATCTGAAGTGAATAGAAAGTATGATTTGAAGTAAAAAAAAAAGTAGTCTCGACAGGACACAGATGTGTGGACAGATGTGCATAAAACGGAGTACACTGCATGTCTGGGAACAACGCGGAAAAGTCAATAGGGACACAACATCCTGAGTGGAGCCGATGGTGTGATTCGACAATGCAGCATGGGATGACAAACGAGCAACTTTCACTGTCGCACAGCCATTACGCCAACACACACACACACACATACAAGCAGAGGCAACAGATTAGACGAGGTGACACCGCTGCTGCTTCTGCATCGCAGGTGCGCGGCACTTTCACGCGCAACACACTTTGTCCTTTGAGGACAGTCAAGGCAAAAAAAAAAAAAAAAACACACCGGTACACAGCAATACACAAACACATATAGAGAAAAGCAACAGGAAGAATTGATGAAGTGAGAGGATGTAGAAAAGAGAAAAGAGACCGGGACTTACAGTATCTCCAGATCGCGGAGGGCTCGGAAGGCTCCATCTTCAATGCAGCTGATATGGTTGCTGTCCAGTTGCCTGCAGATGAGAGACAGGAGTCAGCGGTGGGTCTGCAGACAAGTGGGAGGGGCACGGAGGAAGAGAGGCAGAGGAGGAGAGGAGGGTGGAGGAATTGAGGGGAGGAGTATGGTGGGGGGGGGGGGGGGATGCAGGACGGAGCCAGACACTTCAGCACACACACTAGACACACACAGCACTCTCACCTCCACAGTTCTCCCTGCAGTCAGGGACAAGGACCAAATGACTAAAAGTGGCCTGGCTGGCTGCAGCCCATCATATCCCCTCCCTCCCTCCTCTCTCTCTCTCTCTCTCTCTCTCTTCTACTCCCTCCTCTCTCTCTATCTCTCTCCATCCCACTCTATTTATCCTGCTGTAAGACATCGTGAGGAAACAAGGTAAAAGATATAAAAAGAGAAGGAGAAAAAAGTAGCTAAGTGAGAGAGAGAGAGAAAGAGAGAGAGAGAAAGAGAGAGAGAGAGAGAGAAAGAGAGAGAGAGAAGCCAGTAAGACATAAGGAGATGGAACAGGAGGCTGGCTATAGTGCACGACCCACCCCGTCTGTCAACTCTGTAAATATTAATTGCATTTTCTCTCCTTCTTTCCCTCCTCCCTTTTTCTCTCCATCCATCCATCCTCTCCCCCTCTTCTGTGTTCCTTTTTTTTTTAAGTCAGAAAAGGGAGTAATTTTATTACATTAGAGCACCCAATCCATTACAAGCTTTTACCAGCTCGGCCACTGAAACAATTTCATTAAAGAAAGGGGTCTGGTAAATCAGACTGGGTCACAACGTTCAACTACTAGACACACACACACACACACACACACACACACACACACACACACACACACACACATAAAACACTCATTCCTCTTCCTTTTCTTGTCTTTCACGTTAATTTGTAGGCCCCTTCCTTTATTCTTCTGTCCACCCAGACCACCTCTTATCCATTTAAAAAAAAACGGAGGAGATTGATGTAGGTCACTCCACAAAAAAAAAATGCTGTTGTTGAGTCATTTGTTCGACAAGGCAGCAATGACATCTGACCTGCTACAGACCTGCTACTTCTGCCTCTTTAGACAGGACGGGGCAATAAAGCTGCCGCCCCATCCTGCCTTTCTTCTCGTCTTCCCAAAAAGTAAGATGCCCATCTGTCTCCGTAAGACAAGAGGAGAGCAAATGAAATGGCCTACAAGCAGCACATTATCTATCACTGCGGAAATAAAATAAGTGTCAGGAGCTGAATTAAAAATGGCAGCCTGCTACTTTTACTACAGACCGATGCTTTTAGCTAAAGTTTACACACTTGTGCCAAATGACTCTCTGAAAGTGCACTTGGCCGCAAATAGCATCCATCTTCGGTAACGAATTTCCAGATCTGAAGTCGATCCCGGGAAAAACAACCTTAAACGTCCATCAAAGTTTAGAGTTTAGAGGTCCCACTTACAGTACATCGGACTGGACCTGTCTGGATAAAGTGTTTTTTTAAGGAAGGGACTGCAAATGTGGATTGACTTGAGTTTCCTTCTCTATGTGACATAAGTGAGTATTATTTGTTTTTCTTGGACACGTGAAGGGGAAAAAACGTCTAGACGCCCAATTGCATATTTGGTGTTAGATTGGACTTCGTACTAGTTTTCGTCGGTCTGTGTGCATGGAGTTTCATCTGTTTCCTCCCACAGTCCAAAGACATGCAGATTAGGCTAATTGGGGTTCCGAAATCACCCATAAAGTGTGAATGCGTGTGTGAACCTTGACCAGAGGTCCTACCATGGTCGTAAAAAAAAGAGAATAAATAAAATGGTCACCATTGGCCTGCACAGTCCCTAGTTGGACTACAGAGGTTCCTAGATGGATGGATGGATGGATGGATGGATGGATGGATATTATATTGCACACACACACAAGCCAGTTTAAGCTAAACCAGGACACATTGGCGCAAATAAGATTTATTTCCTAGGTGCGAGTTTCTGCATTAAATATTATAAGTGTAACGTTGGTTCAAACTGGAAATGTCAATTTTATTGCATATATTTGCCTTATTAAATGCCATTACTACCAGAGATCCAAACTGTATTCCCACCTCATGTGCAACACCTAGAGTACAACACTTCCTAAAGATAAATGAATGATTAAATGATTGAAAGATATGGATCCTCCTAATCGAGACACTAATCGATGACTCAGAAGATGGAAGATGGAACAAAAATGGAAGAACTTTTAAACCAAATAAAAAGATTCATGACATCCTCTGATCTACAGTATGTATGTTCACATTGATTTAGTTTCTTCCAAATTGTTATTTGACATCAACAATTAGAAAAATGATGGTGAAACACACATAAAACTATTTTAAATCACTTGAAATCTTAAAACCTACCGTATTATGTTCAAATGGAACTTAATATAACCATATTATGTTCACAGTGAAAACTGCAGCCAAAGTCACCCGTAGTGTATAACCGTATAAGCGTATAACATCGCAGCATCTCTTTTATACTTGCCAAATCCTTCAGGAAAGTAATTCAAGACTGTTTAACCCATACAGTGGCGATTACTCATTCATGCATGCCCTACTGCCTGGCGTGTGCATATGTGTCTGCATGTGTATGATCTCTGTGCATCTGTCCGCATCTGAGGTGGGACGTGGTGCAGAATGGAGGTCCCAAATTTAATTTCCTCCAATCTAATTACATTGGCCTTTAATCATTGCAGGCATGGGCCGTATTGGCAGTTTGATGCTCCTGCGCTGCCAGTGGCCCATCTGGAGAGGGTCAGAAGTGGGAGGAAGGAAGAAGAAAAGAGGAAGCACTTGCCCCACTATCAATCTGTCAGAAACAACCTGCTGCTAACCAGCAGACCTGTAACCGGTAACGGTAAATTGACCTGCAATTTAATCATCATCTGTATCTGTGGAAGCGAAACCCTTCAGCCGGTCACTGTTGAATGGAACGCCATGTTTGCGAAATAATCTTTTGGAAGACTAGTATTGGATGAGCCTACGCATGTGTGTGTGTGTGTGTGTGTGTGTGTGTGTGTGTGTGTGTGTGTGAGAGGGTGGGAAAACCGTCACCTGCTGAACTTTGGCGAACAGCCAAAAGCGGTTATGCTAATTTGTCCCTAGATGTAACTGAATGTGAGAACGGTGCCCCGTGATGAACTGGCGGACCATCTGAGGTGAGTGATCCCACCTCACCTTCTGCCCAGGATTTCAGGGAGAGGCCCCAGTTTCATCTCAGTAAAACAGGTACTGATATATATATATATACTGTAAGATGTCTAAAATCTTTCAAGCAAGTTTTTTTCTAAGCACAGTAAGCCTTCTCCCAAATACTAAGTGATGCTGCTGGCAGGAATGTGAAGATGAACTCAAAGACATGCTGACCAATGCTGGAACAGAAAAGCATCCTGTAAGCGGTTCAACTATTATGTCAACCAAGTAATTGCATTTCATCTTAATGTACACAATATCTATTTGAATCCATCTAAAGACATTTTTCTTGGCAGTTGTTTGGAAGGAGGACAGGACACGAGGACGGTTACTGCACAGACAATTTTAGTGACAGAGACAAAACAAAACAAATGTGGTGTTACAGTAGTATTTTCTAATGCATATGAATGTAAGCAATTCCTTACATTCTGGATATACAGGAATGCTGGACAGCACTGATTTAATCTGTATTTTAACAATTTGATCCATTTTGGACAGTTCCAAGGAGAAGCAGGACGAGAAAGACTAGGTGCAGGCAGCTAGAAAAAAATCCTGCGTTAATAATGTAAAATAAAACTGCTGCAATAAAACTTGCTGTTCCTTCCTTATTACATTCATTCATTCATTTATGTTCAGTAACCACTTTATCCTGGTCAGGGATGCGATAGACCGTAGACTGGGAACGAGGTGAAAATATACACTACATACCCCGTCTACCCTCTTCTCTCAACCTCATGAAGAATTCATTCAAATTTGAAAGAGCAAGGGCAATGCGATTAGATTCTGTTTGCTGCCGTGAGAATAAACTATGAAAAAATACAAAAGCTAACATTGCCCCGAATAATGTACTTACGAAAGTCATGAACTGTTCAGGTTTAAGGTCATCGTGCAACCCTAGAAGAGGCTTTAAAAGAAATGAAAGGAACAGAGAGAGAGCTCGCATGCTTTGCTAGGCTGCTAGACTTTTTAAGCGGATGTGTCTGGGTGTGTGTGCATTAGGTGAAGAAATATGTGTAACCAAAATACCATATCACAATACCATTTACTACAATATACAAGGTCTGTTCAAGTCAAACCGGGATTTTTTTTATTGTGCAGAATAGCAGAACTACCTATATTTATCTATATAATCCCCTCCTACAGTAATGCACATACTGTATCCCACATTTCATGTTACAGTACTAATCACTTAATGCAAAGTCGGGATGGGGGGCGGAGGGGGGGGTGTCAATAACTTTTTGTTATTGTCTTTTTTGAACTACACTAGAATCCCCATCCCACCCCTGCTGTTAAAAAAAGTAACTCGGCAACTTTTACTCGAAGTCAATTTTTAATGAGCTACATTTTACTTTTACTTAAGTAGATTTTTATACTGGTAACTTTACTTGTACTTCAGTAAAAAAGTAACAGTACTTTTACTTTTGACTTTTTTTTTTACTCTTTCCACCTCTAGGAGTCTCATCAGCGCACTGTTCTTTAAGTCTCCTATAAATGTCAATCAGTTTTATTCCTTCATTCACTTAAAAGTCCCGGTTTGACTTGAACACGGCTTGTATATTATGGGCTTAGGTTTGCTAACAAATCTTCCAGAAAATAATGTTGCATAAAACAAACGAACCATCAAACAAGCGTATATGAGGCGTATATGAGTATATATATTTAATTTAATATAGGATTACATAGTGACTATTGTTCATTTATTGATAAATCATTATCTGCTATTGTTTTCTGCTGGTTGGCTGCAGTGACCTTTGACTGCATGCCAGCGTTCTTTGCTAAGAACCCCAAACTCTTGCAGCCAAGAGAAAGAATCACACATGTTCATACACTACAGGCAATCTGGATAAAACACGTGTGAGGGAACCGGAGCGCCCGAAGGAAACCCACCAAGCAACATGCAAACTCCATTCGGGAGGTGAGATTTGAACCCCCAGCCCTGGGAGGGGTGTGTGAGACGACAGCGCTAACCATAAACCATGTGACACGATTCAAATTATACTATATAAATATTACATCTGTCTAATGTTCATCCTTGGCGATAAAAAAAAAAAAACAGCACGGCGGCGTGAATTATATCCGTTCTTTGTTTCTCTTAACAAAAACCAGAGCGAGGCTTCTCTCAATCACACCTCGGCTGCAGGTGACAGAGCGTCCTCACCCCCGCAGCGAGCAGGCAATTCATGCGGCTCTACGCTACATTTGCACTCTATGAATAACAATGTCAGCAGGATGGATGTGCGAGGGCCTCATTCACTATTAATCGCCTCTTCATAGACACAATAACGCGATGCTCTCCGGGTTGTGCTGACACGTGCATATATTGAAAGACATGTAGCATCACACAGCCCTCGGTGTGTTATAATCGGAGGAATGACACTCCACTCCGGGCCAGTGAAGACCTTAAAGCGCTCCGGTCGTATGTCTGACTGGAATCGGTGTAGCGTGTCAGTGAGACGTATAGAGACCGGCTACGACTGGAAATGGAGACAGGAGAAACGAAGCGCGGCGCATGGAGGCTTGTTAGCTGCGGAAGGCAACCCGGTGGCGATATTAGCCATATGGCTGCTGGTGAAGGATGCTGACTCGTGCAAAGTGTGCTAAGGAGACGTGAGGAAGGTTACGACCGAAAGAGAAAGAGAGAGAGATGTGATTCTTTATCTGCCACTACAGCAGTGTACGCCGGGCAGACATTAGGACACAGAACGTATACATGAAAAAAATCAATCCTTCTCCTGGACCAGTGCCGCGCTATTGTTTCCTGGTTAACGCAACGACAATAACAACAACGGCAAAAAACTTAACAAAGGATGTACTATTCCAGCTCTTAAATCAAAAGTCACCTTGCTGCGCATTTTATGGTGCTGCTCGGCGGAAGAGCAGGTTGTATTCCCCTTTCCTCCCCTTTCCCGTGAGCGGCTATTGGAAAAATGAGCTCATCTGCTCGGTGCTCACACTCTGGCCAGCCATGCGTGTCCGTGTACATGACATCTAGTGAAAGATAAGCTCTCCGAGCACTCGCTCAGAAACTATTGGAAGGGAAGCTGGACATAACTGTCAGACATTGAAATGCAGGTGATGAGGGAATTTTGAAAAATGGATATGAGTGGGAATGCTCGGGGTGTGCACATTGATTTAGAGGCAGTAATGCCAAGAAACGGCGCGTACTGTATGTGTGTGCGCGGTTGTGTGTGCGCCTGTGGAGAGATTCATCGACCAGCAGTGATTAGTAAACATGCGCATGCACACGGGGAGTCGTTTGACCCGGGTCAGCGAGGTCAACCCAGGGAGTGGCACTCGTTTAACTGTATCAGACCACACACACACACACACACACGCACAAAACCAATGCAATTACTGTGCACAACCTTGCCATTAGCTAATGAAAACAGCTGTCCAAGCCAGACATAACAAAGTCACTTTTTCTGTTTTTGATAATGACACCAGTTGGTTTTAAGCAGACCGGTTTGTCAATACGAGCGTCTGGCCATATGGGATAGAAATCACTTTAAGGAAAATGTAGAATAAGCAAAAACTTTTGTCCTTAAAACATGAAAAAAATCACTTGGCTCATGCCTGGTATTTAAGAATACTTCATTTTAATCTTTATCTCAATTTTTCTTCATATTAAAACGGCGCAATCGCAATCATTCACCCAATCATTCACCCAAATCGAGCTATTAAGGCTCATCGGTTTACATCGACAAGAAAACATACATTCTGCATACTTAGCACGGATCCATCCTTTAATCCTGATCATTCATTCATTCATTCATCTTCTATACCGCTTTATCCTGTATTCAGGGTCACGGGGGACCTGGAGCCTATCCCAGGAAGCTTCGGGCACGAGGCAGGGTACACCCTGGATAGGGTGCCAATCCATCGCAGGGCACACACACATACACACATTCACACTAATCCTGATCACAACACTTTTATTCACACTATGTGCTATTTGTTCCAATTATAAATCAATGAACAAGTTTATCACGCATGAATTGAAAACTCATTGAAAGATTTAACGTAGCAGTTAATAAGCCCTGCGATGTAACATTGGCCAATTAGTGAACTGCAAGTTCATTATGTTTAATTAATTGAGGAAGCCAAAAATCCTGATGTGTTTAACTATCAACGATGCAGTGCACACAAGGCAAAGGGAAACTGTTTTCGGGTTGTTTTTTTTTAATATCAGGATGTCCTGAAGTCTTTAATTCTCCTTAATTGGCTTATTACCATTTTTTTTATTAATAAAAAAACACACAATTTACTTTGTATCCTTGTGAACGGTCTCCGCAAGGTGGCGACGTGTTAATCAGAGATATTCATGGAATGTTCGTGGGAATGACTGCGGCGGGCTCCGGGATCGCCATTCGCAGACGTACGCACCATTCCAATATTTTCCTCCTGTTAAGTTACACTGTCTCATCAGCATACTGCGCTTGAACTAGAAATATCATCAGAAGTCTCTGTTTGACTTGAACACCCTTTGTACTTGTCTTGAATAAACCTGAAATCTACATTAACATGCAGGAACGGTGGTTTAGTGGGTCACACTGTTGCCTTGCACCTCAAGGGCTGAGGGTTCGAATCTCACCTCTGGACTGTGTGTGGGTGACGACTTGTGTTTTCAAATTGCCTGTAGTGAGTGTGTGTGTGTGTGTGTGTGTGTGTGGCCTGTAATGGGTTGTCTTGTGCCCTAAATGCGTTCACACACATTCCGCCTTATTGATGTGTTCTTCTAATGCACAGCGGTAATGGCTGATATCCCCTAATGACTAAAAGCTGAATTCATTAGCATGCTTTGATAATTATAACCTCGCACAACTGTATCAGTTTCTCATAAAGGTTTTTTTTTTTTTTCCACGGCGCAGCTTTTGGACTCTTCTGTATTATTTGTACCTGTATAAAATGATCAGGCTGACATTGAATACGGAGCGCAGCGCAGTAGGAAGAGGTCAGTTTTCAGAACTCGACGCTCCAGCTCTCAGCATGTAGCGGGATTGTACTGACCTCTTTAAACTGGGCTTGGAACGCAAGCACTATCAGATAAAGCAATAACGTTTCCAGCATACGTATCTGACATCCACAGGCTGGGGAAGTCACACGGAGGACGAGGTCACATACCAAAACCGATCTTTAACTACAAACAGACGGAAAGGCTGAGTAACCTTAAAAGGTACGCTCTCGCGTTCGCATTCGTTAATGCATCATGGTTGAGAAAATAGAGCGTTTAAACATATACTGTACATGCCTTACGTGATTTGGCGGAAAATCCACGCCTGTTATCGGGCACGTTGCTACTGTAGCCTATCTCCATAATGAGGGTATAAAAAAAAAAAAAAAAGCACAGTGCCTGAATCTGTTAGTGAGAACATAAATTTGTCAAAGTCCATTAGTGTAATTGCAAGTGGTAGGGGAGCATTATTCATAGCAATATCCTGAACACATCTATCTTACTGAGACATACTGATTAACTGATTCCTCATGATTGCTAAGCTTATCAAGTATTAAGACAAATGATTCGGGCAACCTAAGCTATAGGCATGTGCTGCGTCTCCTGGGAAGCATCTGTCCTCTTTCCATCGGTGAGATGAAGCAACATAGCAGAACTTGTGTTAAATAGAGGAACGGGAAACTTTTTTTTTTTTTTTTTTCATTTCGCTCCGGCTTAATGGAGCGAGTGTTTAAATCTTTTTTAGGATGACAGCTGTTTAGAGGAGTGCGGTGCGGCAGACTTACAGGTTCTTGACGGTGGTGATTCCACGGAAAGCCTTACGAGGTACAGCCTGAATCTGATTCTCACTCAGGTCCCTGGAGAGAGAGAGAGATGAAATTTTAGGAGGATGTTTGAAGTCACTTCACATTTCAGAGAAGCAGAGAAGCATCTCAGGCCAGATGGGTGTTGAAACAATCCGGCCTTTCTTGAATGATACTCCTTCGCTTTGAAGTCTAAAACAAAATTGTTCAACAGACCATAAATGTCACATCTCGCTTTTTGTCTTTGAATCCTCCATCATTGTGAATGTGTGTGAGTATCCGTGTGTGTGTGTTTGCATTCATTTCTCCCACATGCCTTCCATTATTATGAATGAAGATATTACATTCACTTTGAGTAACATGACAAAGAAAAAGACAGGGACAAAAAAAAAAAAAAAACTATTTAAAAAGTGCACACACACACACATACACACTCACACACACAGAATCAATATTAATGGTCAACATATTTTCCTTAATGTTCAAGTTAGGAGCCAAATGATTTTTGACATTTCGGAATGGTTTCGCTTAACTCTATTAAGCTTGTTTGTTTGTAGGCTGATAACGGCAAATATGATTTGAAAAGCGGAATGCAATTACTAGCCAGAGAGGGAAACAAATGAGATATGGAATATCGGCCCGGCTAATCGGAGCGTCTGTCTCTTAGTCATGGCTGCAACACGTAACATGGAGAGAGAGAGAGAGAGAGAGAGAGAGAGAGAGAGAGCGAGCCGGACTCGGGTTAACCCGTCTGCCCTTGCTACAACCAATTTCACTGATAAACAATCAGGCACGGATCCAAACACTCCGAGGAATTCTGCCAGGCTCGCCGTGTGCTCCGTAATGATGGATCAGCTACAGGACTGCCAGCAATTTCCTCTTAGGAGAATTATACAAAGAGCACTTATTGGACCCACGTTGCTCTTTTGCTTTGCTGAAAAATCCAATACGCAGTTGTATGTACTGTAGGAACCAATCAAGTTTCATTAGCGCAAAGAAAAAAATAAATGATTATGAATAACTCTGGTATGCTTTAGCGGTAAAGGAGTATGGATTCGTGTCTTGATTGCGTCTGACATGTTCTTTGCATCACTTGCATTGACGTGAGCAGCTTGTGCTTTTGTGTAAACATCCTTCGCTTATATGATCCTGCTTTCATATGAGGAGGAAAAGTGATAGTTTCGAGTGATGTTTACCGCGCAGGGGGTTCGGGCGAAACCGCGGCTCTGCCGATCTGATGACTCGCGCACCGCCTTTGATGGCATGAATGCGAAGCGTGCGTGAGGCAGACGGAGGAGATGCGTTTTATGGCTGCACTTTTAATTCTTTATGAGTGCCGGAGCTTGGCCTGAGATTCCTCTCCAAGCTAAGAGGAGAGGACTTCCATGGATAATAAATGTTTTATTGTTTTGTTTACTCAGCTGGATTTTCCCCGACTAAAAAGCAAATTGCCCTAGCTAAATAAGAGCAGTTATGAGAACCTATCGCTCTCTCCAGCTGCGATCGAGGCGGTACTCGCTCTTCGGAGCGACAGAGAGATTAACTCGCGGCCGAGGACTCAAGACACGGTGGCAGTAAGCGGCACTAGGTGACGTTAATGAATAACAGCCTGAAACTTAAAGCAGGAGCTATAAAGCGATAATTAAGGTTTATGAGAGGATCATTACGCCGGATGAATGGAATAGCTACGAACACGGGACGTATTCTCTTCATCTCAAAGTAGACGTACAACAGATTTTAAGCACCTGTCAAGTTCTAGTCTTACAAACTGGATTTCATGCTCGTACACATAATCATCCACTGGTTTGCCTACAGAGGTGCCTCAGGGAATGGAAGAGATTAATTCTCAAACACACACACACACACACACACACACACACAGACAGACAGAGACACACGCACACAGACGGCATGTGTGTAGGGGGGTGAGTGCATTCGTCTCTCGCCTCTGACAATCTGCTCGCAAATTTCATTAATTTTATTTTCCTTTCGCCCTCCTCCTCCTGACTCACAGGATGGCTGCCATAAATCTCCTATTGATTCCATTAAAGCCTCCCATGTCCAGACAACCTGGCAGCACCAAAACATATTACTGATAAAAGCTCAACAACACGGAGGATAACGGAGCGGGAGTGCAAGGAGAATCCGTCCTCGATTGCGTGACACAAAAGGCATAGGCAGAAAAAAAAGAAAAAAAAGAATTAGGGGTCAATTCTATTTATCGCATTTTCGGAAATGTCATCCTTCGTCTTTCACCAAAAAAAAAAAAAAACGAGAAATCTAATAAAGTGTTTCGGAGCTGGATTATTCAGGGCGTGATTTTTTATTTTTTTTCTCTCTCGCAGTGTTTACTCTCCGCAGGAAACGGACATGAAAGGCACAAAGGCAAAATGTGATTGTCAAAGACAAGCAAGGATAAAGAGCATATTACTGTAACACGAACACAGGGAAGCATAGAAGCATCAGCGCTCCCCCCCATCCCCCCCTGATCAAATCACAGCCTCGCTCAAAGCCAGTCTTTTAAAGCTGTAAAGTCAAAGCGCGGATCTATCTCTCTCCATTTTCCTTATCATGAGCTGAGCGGGGCAGAGCTGGAGAGACTTTGTTGCTTATATGTCTCCTGCCACGGCTAGGCTTCGTCTTCTATCTATCAGGTGCTGCCTCGTGTCGCTCCGCCGAGCTGTTATCTGAGCGCCAAGTTCAGACCGAGGGCTTGAGTTTAGCCCTGTAAAAAAAAAACGCAACACCCCCACACTTAATAAACTTTATACCTCAAGTAACACTCACACGAGACTAAGACACAAGATTACTTTTTACACACTCCCGGTAACCATTATCAAGAATGGATCGATCAATCCGTAGAGCCCTGTGCTTGAAGACAGACTTGTCATCTCTCTGGTCACCTCTAGAGCTTCTGGGCCTCGTGAAAGCCTAATGCACCGGGTACGCAACCGTGACCATGCCAGCCCATTTTAATGGCATCAGCAATCGACAGGGCTCTTGGAATCATCCTTACTTACTTACACCACCACCTTTATCGCACCGCTGTTGGTCACCATTGTGTATTTTCTGACTTAAATAAATGAATGGAAATGCCAAAAAGCATTCTACACACTCTGAATAACCCTGTTCCCCACGAACACCACCAGCACACCACACCTTTACCTTTCACTTCACACCCTTTCCATGCAAATCCACATCATACACCCTGAACCACAAGAACACACACCCTTTAATCCCTTCCCACATAAAAAAAAAAAAAAAAAACACCCCGACCTACATCAATACACATTCCCTTTACCATACACTCCCTGCACCTATACACTCATCATACTGCAACCCCTCACTACACCCGTAAACGAGATCGTATTAGACCAGTTAGCATATTAACATCACTCCACTGGCTGCCCCTTTCATTTAGAATTGACTATAAAGTTTTATTACGGAATCTTTTACCGGTGTAGCACCTTCATCCATCTCTGAATGCCTGAGAAACCAGGTTCCAAATCGAGCCTTAAGATAATCTAGAGCTAACCTTTTTTCAAACATACAGCATGGAAGCAGCATAAATCAACATGAAGCAGATTTTTGCTTTTATGCACCAAAGATCTGGAACGAATTACTAACAAATTTTCATCAGACTTCATCTATCACTGGGTTTTAATAAACAGCTTAGAACTTATTTATTTTGCTATCTATCTATCTATCTATCTATCTATCTATCTATCTATCTATCACTAAGAATGTATTATTATAATTAAATGGCTATGTTTACACTTGGACTTACATTTTCTACTTACTTTCTGGTTATGTCACTCTACAAAGCAATTTATGGTGCATTATAAATATAAATGTGCTATAATAATAATTATTATTACTAATCTGCATGTCTCTGGACTGTGGGAGGAAACACAGGGAGAAAATGCAATGCACATAGACCCCAAAGCGGGAACTGAACCCGGACCCTGGAGGTGCAAGACGACGATGCTAACCACTACACTACTGTGCCGCTATTATTATTATTATTATAATTATAATCTGCTTCATGAAGTTACACACCTACAATATCAGTTAAGGGTGGATAATACAGTATTATAACGCAGTGGTAAAGTGCTCGCCCTTTCATCCGGAGATCACGAGTTCGATTCCCGGGTGAACCTCTCGCAGCCGGAGGCCTGGAGGGAGCTGATTGGCCGAGCACTCTCAGAGGGGAGGGATGAGAGGTACTTAGTGCTCCCACATTAATCACGGCGTCTGTGAGCTCACGCCAAAAAATAAGTAGGAAGCCTGGAGAACTATTTCTTGATGCCTAAATGAAAAATACAAGAAGGTCTGATAGTCGTGATAGTCTTAAAGTGGGAGCCCCCTAGTGAAGGGGAGGAATTGGATGCGATTTAATTAGGGAGAAAATCGTGGGAAAAAAATAAAAATGAAAATAAATAAAAACAAATAAAACATTTACGAAATGGGATCAAATGTTTTACTGCGACAGGCTGCAAAGTGCCTAAAGAGACAATTTAAAATGTGGTTGTTTATGTAACAACATCAGCAGCAGCCTCATTTCCCCTCTTGTCTGTTCCAACCATTCAGCATTCAGCATCAGCAGTAAAACTGGTCAGGTACAGGGAAAATCAAGGACTGAAAATGTCAGCAAATAACACGCCAAAGAAAAAGTAGAAAGTAGGAAGCCTGGAGAACTATTTATTGATGCCTAAATCAAAAATACAAGAAGGTCTGTCTCTTTGGAAAGAGAATATGAAGAAATGATGGGTGACCAGGACTGTATGATACCAATATAATAATAATTAGATTTTCTTATTGATTGGACCCTATTTATAGTAAATATGATGCCTGATAGCATTGAAGCTGTTCTTTAAATGTCACTGTTGCTTTCACAATATGAAAATATCACACGATTACATTTTTGCCCTATTTTGCCCAGAACTGCTTCATGGGAAAATCTGATTGGTCAGAAGATGATGATTAACTTCCTATAACAGCAGGTTAAACAGTAGTGCTGTTTGTATACTGTAAATGCATGTTAATACTTGGTATCATTTCTATAGTAAAACTCTTGCAGATGATTTTTTTTAAATCAAAAATTGTCAAAAAACTAAATAAAAAATGTATGATTGTATTGACATGGTTTATTCTTTACATTTCACCCAACTACAGTTTCAACTACTCGGATGCACAGTACTGTCTTTGTGTATGGATTTATATCCACTTCCTACAGATATATTCATACATTACATATGAAATCTATCCATCACACACACACACAAAGGCACACAGGTGAAAGGTGACCGATACCCGATGGCCATTCATGTCAGAAACTCTGCATTATTCATGTAATCTCAGACCCTCATAACGGTGACCAAACCCACTGCCTTTATATTCCATCTAACCGGCGACCAGATGTTTCCAGCTGCAGGGAAGGTCTTCACATCTCGCTCTTTAGAGCATGAACTGAGAATTCTGCATGTGTTGTTTGACACGTGTGTGTGTGTGTGTGTGTGTGTGTGTGTGGGTGTGTGTGTGTGTGTGTTTGTTTAGGGGTGGAAATTTAAGGCATGAAGATTCCAGAATATCTGAGAGACAAACAGAGCACCGTGGGGTTCAGGCTGCACTGCCACACGCATATTTGTTTTTCATCAGGGTGTCACTGGGAATCAGGCACCGGCGATGCCTCGGGGTGATGACAGGGTTAAGACAGTGGCCACACAGGGTCAGGCACTACTCTGTCTGAATACACACACACACACACATACACACACTTGGGGCACTTGGCGTTATGAGATGCACATTTTTGATTTCTTTCATTAAAAAAGACACAGCCAGAACCACAGGGGGAGAGCAGGACCCCCCGAGGGCTCCATAAGCATTTTGTTTTATGAAACCAAAGATGTCTTCAATGGACGATTCTCCCTGGTGCAATCTCTGCACATTCCCATTCCAGCTGCTGTTGCCTCTCTGCATGCTGAGTGCTCTCTCTCTCTCTCTCTCTCTCTCTCTTTCTCTGAGTCGATATCCATCCTTTTCTCCTGTAATAGAGGTAGGCCATTCCTACCACTTCTAGAGCTGCAATTCATTTAACACTTATTATATAAAGATACATAGAACGGCGCATAATAAATACAGACCCCGACTCATATTTCAGCCTTTTATGGCCGTGGTTATGGCTATGATGGGCGCTGAGCAGTACGCTAGGATTCTTCTGCAGTTAGTGGCGGTCTCCTTTTTTGGTTTATGGCCAGTTCAGAAAAAAAAAAAGGACACAAATTAAAACACTATGGATTCCTGGCTCTGAAAGACTCTTAACTGTAATTGGCTTTCAGGATGACAGTCGCTCTTAATTAAACCAGAGAATAGAGGCACGTTTTCAATAGACAGTATAATAAATAGCAGGAGGGTTGAGGCCAAATGTTTTCATTTGCTTTCAGTGTGAGGAACCATGACTGACCTCTGCCTCGTATTCTCCATATAGCACAGGCACGCATAATCAGGTGGCTCTCTGCAAAAAAAACCCCGACCTTTTGTGTTCCGTATGAATTACGACTGCGGGTTTCGATGCTGAAACATATTTCTGAAACGAAGAGACGTATACTAGATTTTGGCAGGTGGCAAGGAACCACACGCTGGCTTTGGATGCCAACCTGGCTGTTCTTCGTGATGAGTGAGATGCAGCAAGACATCATCTTGTTCCTATACTGCTGTGGTTCTGGTTTGTTCGATTTAAACAATACAGCAGAAGAGTGTAGGTTAATACTTGTTAGACGTGTACAAGGCTGAAGGCAAATGAGAGCTTAAATGTGGTCACAGGGGAAATCTAGGCAACGGAGGAGCTACAGTACACTACGCATCTTAAACCTTCTTTCAGGGAAAGAAACAGCGTTGAGATCTGAGTGACGCAGAGGCGTGCGAAGAACTGAGGGAGGAAAAGTACAACATACATGTACATCAGTTTCTCCGATGTACCGATCAAAGCTTGGCAGCATGAGGCCTTGTGATCTACTCCTGCCATCGAACTTTCTGCCCTTGCTTAACGTCTTACATCCAGCTCAAAGACTTCTTGATTTAATTAACTCTGAGCTTTATGAATAAAAATATTCCCGTATTGATCATCCTCAGCTCGCTGACGCAGGCCAAACTGTGACAGCCATTCGCTTCATTACGCTGCTGCACGTTTTTTTCTTCTTCTTCTTTCTTTCTTTCTTTCTTTCCGCTGGTAGTAGAGGGCATTGAGACGAGAACAGCTTGTAAATCATTGTAAATGGCCTCAAACGCTCCCTTGGGTGCCCAAAGCTCGCCGCTTGAGATTCTACATTCCCGTGCCGCTCCCGTGATAGTCCCATGTATGGAAAATTATAAATGGAAATAGCTCTGCCCACCTCCCCTCGAACCCCTAAACCCGTGTAAGTATCTATTATGTTTTGTCAATACTTTAATTAAATTAGACAGTTTAATGTGATTTATCCTGATCCATACCCTTTATGGTTATAAAAGCCTTTTTGGCTCCAGGCCCAAAAGATGTCGAACAAATTTAGACGAGTTGGACGGCGGGAAAAAAAAAAAAAAGAAAAAAAAGAAGGAGGAATAGTTAAAGAGGTTGGGCAAGGAAGGCAATTTGTTATTCGCTAATTCACTTTTATTCCTCTTCTGCCATTTGGTTTAATTCTCTTTTCTCCCACCGCATCTTCCCCCTGGACAGGGCCTGAGTGACAGAGCAGGCTTTTAGAGACATTTAGAGATGTAATAAAATGTCAGTTATAAGAGATGACAGGACCGCATACAGGCAGCCCTGTTGCCCTGCCTGATATGCCAGAGTGAATTTCAGATTGGAGTGCGTCAAAAAAAAAAAAAAAAAGAATGAAACCGCACTTCTATCAGTCTTATTCAAAGTCAACTCATAATTGACAGAAAAGATACAAAAGGGATAAACCTGCTAATCAAACAATAGGATTGAGAAGCTTTTAAGAGGAAAGCGTGCTGCCGTCCCGAAACAGATGACTCCGCTCTTCAGTCTCCATCCCTCTCTCTCTCTCTCTCTCTCTCTCTCTGCTCACATCTGGGCCCCTCAGTGGCACAGCCATAAATAATACTGAAGAGATTAAGAGATTGGCTGGGGTGGGGGTAGTGGGTGGGTGGGTGGGGGGGGGGGGGTGCAGAATGGTGTAATGGGAGGTGGTGTGCGTATCTGCACAGTTTCAATTCATCTCATGGCAGGTCGCAGTTGCCACGGAGACCAGGAGCCATCCTGTCCAATTAACTTGGAGCTAGTTGTAACAGGTGCAGGTGCTAGTGCGGTGCTGAGAGTGTGTATTATTTTGTGTAAGTGCAGTTTTTTTTTTAATTTTTTTTACAATTTATGTGTATGTGTATATGTTTGTGTGTGTGTGTGTGTGTGTGTGTTTGCATCAGACAGATAGATAGACAGACTGAGACACCGCCTTTTCAATTAACGGAAAATGCAGAACGCACAGCATAAGGCGTGAAGTTAAATTGTTTCCAAAAGTCCTGTCAGAAATGCCACGATGTCTGGCAGCTAAAACTTTCCAAGAGACTGCTTTTAAATTAGGACGATCTGCCATACATATTAATGCACTGAATAACACCGAACACACAGTAAATATCCGTTTTTTTTTTTTTTTACATAATACTTTTCTCTTATGCCTAAATGATTGCAGAGGTTCTTTCTGATATAAGCATTAAATAATAAATTCTGTGTAAAACCAGCAACTGAGAAAAGCACTGAAATCATGTTTAATAGAAACGTACTTAGAATTGAAGGATAAGGTATTTGTTAAATCAATACAGGTTTAAAGTTTTCAACAGCGAAGCAATAAGGAGTCATTTGGGGTTCTTTCATTTTCTTCCATCAGATCTACTTCATAAAAAAAAAAAACATTCAATAAATACACATATCATATATACAGTATATCAGGTATGAGCACCTGGTAGATCCAGCCAAGCTTATCAGCAGATCAGCAGAAGTGATTATTTAGAAGAAAAATACTGCAGCAGATCTAATAAATGTACAGAAAAAACTGGCCGTCGTTCAGCGACTTTAGTTTTCTAAACACGCACAAGAGCAGCTTCTGTATCAGGTTCCCTGTTGCAGTTTCTCCAGTCACGTGCACTTCTGTCTGGATTCACAAAAGTCCAAACTGATGTCGCTCACATTTTAGTACATGGCAAAAGAGTACTACGTCTTATTATTTTAAGACACAGTATAGAGGATTAGAGGTAAGAACTGGTGCCTCACACCTCCAGAGGTGTTGGGGGTTCGAATGTTCTCCCAGTGCTTGTATTCACGCTTCCTCCTACAGTCCAAAGACATGCAGTGGAGCCAGACTGGCGTTTCCGAGATGCCTGTAGTGTGTCTGTACGTGTGTGTTTGTGCTCTGCAATGGATTGGCACCCCATCCAGGGTATACCCCGCCTTGTGCCCTAAGTTCCCTGGGATAGACTCCAGGCCCTTCACAACCCTACACAAGATAAGGGTGTGGATGGATATTCTGAAATAATTTATGTACTAGGACTTGACAAATTATTAGTAATTGCACACATAGTATAGTATTCTTTATCTGTGTTAATCTTTTTTTAAATTTTTATAAAGATTGTAAAATTCATCTACAGAAGTAGCAGTTTTCTGTTTTTCATAGCAGCCCAATGTCTAGAAAAAAGCAAGGTTGAGATGTTGCTTTTGGTATTTCGGCTGCTCCCGGCAAGGGGTCGCCACAGCGGACACTTACAAGCTTGGCACAGGTCTTACGCCGGATGCTCTACTTGACGCAACCATTCCATTTTGATCGCTTTTGATGGGTTTGATCACTGGCTGGGAATCGAACCCAGGCATGGCAGGTAAAACTAAGTACATGAATAAGCAGAAAAGCAGAAAACAATCCACCACTGTCCTTTTTGTCCTCTTCAGTGATGCGTCTGGTACACAGATTTGTGTTTCCAGTGCCATTTTTGTTTGCATATTCTGAATGACCATGGCCTAGTCACATCACCGCTGTTCCCTCTGACCTCCTGCTGTCCCATCACCTCGCTCGGTGTGTCAGGGTAGGCATGAGCTCATGTGTTATCTTTGATGTGATAGGATAAAACCCTGGTGTTCTTTGATCAAGGCAGATCATGACAAAAAGAAAAAAAAGAAAACTGCAACCAAAGCTCCACCCAGTAACACATATCACGGCCCATTTCCAACAGCTCTATCTAATACGATGAAGCATCTACAGAAGGCACATTCTGTAAACACATTCCCAGAATGTGGCGTGTTGGAAACTGAATAGACAGAGGGTGCTTTGGTTTGCTGCTTGGTTGGCAAATACGCCTAATCTCTTTATAATGAGAGTAATCCAGTTATGCTCAGTAAATGGCTAGCGTCAGGATAATTGAATAAGAGCCAAAGCAGGCTTTGTGTTGAAGAGAAGCAGCCCTGCCTAAAGCAGCATCCTGCGCCCTGTCAATGCAAACCGATGGCGAACGCAATCACCATACACCAATTCGATTTCTGCACCTTAACATGCCATTAAGAACTAATCATCCATGGAGTGAGTCAAACTATAAGTAGATGACTTCTGATGGTTTTCTGGTTTAAAACTTGACTGAGTCTGACTCTTTGTAGTCGCCAGCCAGTTGGATGCACGATCACGATCACTGGTCTATTGTTCTCGAATCCCAAAACTCCTAAATTGGATCAAATATTGGACAGATAATGGGGAGCACTCATTCAACTAAGGGCATTACCTCAGCGGCACTGTGAAGGACTGCCCTTCAGTTTTGGAGCGTCTGATTAAATCTACAGAGAAAATATATAGCTCTATACACTTCACAAGTCATCCTGCTACTTCTCCGGGCAGTCACATAATCGATGGGGAACAGCGACCCAGTTCTACTGGCATCTATACCCGCCCATGCCATACATCTACCTCTACCATGTTTGACAGATGACGTCGTGGGATTCGGATCATGAGCCCTTCCTTTCCTTCTACATATTCCTCTATTCTAGTCATTCTGGTTACAGTTATTTTTTGCTTCCTCAGTCCAAACTGACCATACATGAGTATTAGAAGTGGATTGCATGTAAAATAAAACTGTGGTTCAACCATCTATTTTCACATTCATGGAGATGTCACTGAATTATAGATGTTGGCATTGATACACCAACCTCCTCCAGAGTGTTACTAACTTTTTTAGCAATGAAAGACTTCTGTGATCATCCACTCTAGTTGCCTTCTATGGTCTTCAATGCCTTTTGGTGTGGCTAAGTTTGCCAGTGCATTCTTTCTTTTTAATAATGCACTGAATTGTTGATTCCTAAAGTTTCTACAGCTTTTTTTTCACAGTCTAATGATGGCCTCCTTCACTTGCATCGACACCTCTTTGGACCTTCCAAATGCAAATTCAACACTTGGAAGCAACTCCAGACCTTTTAGCTCCTCAATTTGTCATGAAAATAAGCCTGGCCATGAGCCTGCTTATCAGTCAATTGCAGAATTACTTTAGAGTGTTTTAAAATGCAGGCACTATGCAGAATCCTATCTTAACTGCTTTGTTTTAAAATATACCGTACTGGTGTACAGGGGTAAAATCCCAAATATCGTCTCGCTATTCAAATACCTATGGACCTGACTGTACATCTAATAAAATCGTTTAAGGACCAAGGTGTTACAGCTAGTGGCATTGATTCAGTTCCTTGCTTTGTTCCGTTCCTGAGATCAAGATACTGTGCACGTTTTCTTTTTAGCCCTATGTCCATGTCACTTCCAATTTCCTCTAATTCCCCACCAAATAAAACATGTGTTTAAGTGGATTGTCTACTATGGAGTGAGCAAATGTGTGTGCATGGTGCCCTGCCATGGACTGGTGTCCCACAAGGTTGGAATATGCTCTGGATAAATTGTGATGTCATCACCAAAGATGAATGAAAGAATGGATGACCATGTACGGTTGAAATCTTTAGAGGTGTTTTATGGGGAGTAAAGGGAGCAATCCATGATACAAAAGGGCCTGGATCAAAAAAGACTCCTTTTTTTAAATATCTGTAATTACATATGAATTCATAAAGGTAAACACAGAAAGGGAAACCTGACCTGAGAAAACAGTAACTGCATCCAGAAAAAGAGTGAAAACAAGTCAGAACAAGAACTCCAGGCTAGGACCCTTGGGGCCCCAATCAGTCTACAGTTCTTTTTTATCCTTTTATGTTAGAAAAATCCCCCCTTCTCCTTTCTAACAATGGCCACCCAAATGCGGATTCATAACAGAGAAAGACAAACACAAGGGTTTCCATTAAGCAATAATTACCTCAGTCTCTAATGTGGAAGAAAAGACATGTGTCATTACTGTAAGCTTTTCCAGGCTACTTATTTCTCATTCAGGTTCAATGTTGGATCATTTGGGTCATTTCAAAATAGCAAGCTCACCCCTCATTACCCATAAGGTACAGCACGAGAAAACAAAATTAATTTTCTGTTTCACGCGGCAGGTTTCAAGTTTTATATCAGTTTTTTAACAAAGGCACCAGGTCAAAGTAAGGAACCATTCATGCACATAAAGAACATAAGGAAAATATATATAGAGTGAGATGTGTATAGATTGCAGGCACCTCCTCAACCACAAGATGGAGCCCCCTGGCTTCTCTCAACCCTTCAGCCAACCAATCAATAAGTTCATCTAGCCACAGGCTGGCACAAAGACTCAGGAGTCCTGGGGTAGGCCAAGTGCCCTGGGAGCCATAATATTCACCCACACGTTTACATGCGAGCACATTAACACACAGAAGGTCTGAGGAGAGAGGGTGGTAATTATGACACCTAGTATCTGGAGTTGGGCTTGGAACTGTTCTCCAAACCGCACACTGGTGAAAACTGGACATGTAAAACTGCCTGTAGCTGGCCCTGGAACAAATCCTGCAGATAGTGTGGGAAAGCTTCCGTGCACTCCTTTATAAAAAAAAAAAAAAAAGAAAAAAAAAAAAAGGAAACATTCACGAAGATTGGAAATGAGTTTTTAATGAAATAAAACAAACACTAACCGGGTCACTGTATAAAATGGTCGATAATTATAGCAGCATTGTATCCCAGCGGCCAGCAGTTATAGTTGACTAAAAGTGCAAAAAGCTGGAAAATTATACAAGTAACCATAAAAATAACCCAAAAATAACATTTTAAATGATCTAAAACCGTTTTAATTGTATTTAATTAAAAAGCTCTCAAAAAATCCTCTTTCATAAATACCGTACATGTTAAGGTACATTAAAATTTTTTTATATATCTAATCAGAATAAAAAGAAGAAAAAAAAGCTCATCTGTCTTTTAAACTAAATGAAATAAAGCTATATTTGTACACGGTTTCATGTTCAAAACATAACGATCTGATTCACTCTGACTGGTCCAATCAGATTTCTTTGACATTGCCATTTTACGTAAAGTCTGATCAATGATGGATCTAATTTAAAAAAGTGTAAACACATTTTCACGTTATTTGAAACTGATCAAGTATTCGACTGGTGCTCCGAAGACCAAGCCTCGTGTATGGTTTATTTCATCCCTCCACTGCCAGTACTTTACTTTCCAACACAAATAAATAGCCAGCTTATTCTGCACATTCTATATGTCTGTTTTAGTAATGTTATTATAATAGAAATATTATAATTTCTTTGGAAAATGGAGTCTTGATTTGCCCTGGGATTATATTATATTATATTATATTATATTATATTTTTAAGGATGTATCAATTGTATTTGATACCTTTTACCTGCCTGAACATAGATTCACTTCATATGGTTACTATAGCAACCGATTATGGTACATGAGTTTATGTGACATCAGTCTGGGCAGACAAATAGGATTTGGTTACGTGTAATTTGTAATGCAGACACTGTGTTAAAAAAAAAAAAACTCTCAGATTTAAGGTACAAATTAAATTTCCCTTCCTGTCTGAACATAGCCTACGGTCATTAAGGCACATAAGAAATAACTTAAACCAAATACAACAGACTGAAGTGACATGAAATAAAGTTTAATGAAATATTTTGACTTTACTACCCACTACTGCTGATTCTTTTTTCCAGGGTGTTAACAGAAAATAACACGCAACTTGAATACAACCTTAATATCCTGTGTGATCTTTTCATCATCAGATGGGAATCTGATAAGTATATCTTAAAATAAGCCAAATAAAGCATTGGCTCTGCTATTTTGTTACAGCAACCCAGAGGTGATCCAAGTGGCAACGCTATCATCGTCTTAGAAAGCATCTTTCAGGGTGGTTGTGGGTGCTTCTCGTTTCGATTCTGTCCTGGACTCCGTGAGTGACTGTGGCTTGTGCTGAGCTTCTGCTGGATAGATATAATAGAATAGCAGGGGCAGCCGTGTGGAAGGTGGGGGGCACTTCTCATTTCCTAACCAATTTACACACAGACAAAGATGCTGCTGTCTGTCTGCTATCAAGCTGCTGGAAATAAGATATCAGTGGGGGAGAACGGCTCGCTGCTCACCTCTATAAAAGACTAGAATTAAAATACCAACATGGAAAGGGACATAGTTATGTAGGACATACCGTAGTGATCTAGCAGGAAGAAAGCATCAGAGAGCAGAACAGCATAACATTACTATAATATGGTGTGATATTATATAATATGATATAGTATGTGATATAGGATTGAAATCTATGGCATGCATGGTCGTAGAATGAGAAGGTCTGTTCAGACAAAAGATCCCCAGATGTACCCGAGCCAACAGTGAGATATCATCTCTCCAGCAGGTCCTCAGTCTACCTCCATCTATTAGAATGTGCTTAACAGAGCTGATCGGTGACCATCCACGTACAGTAAACTGCCCAAATGATCTCAACTACTCTAGTTCCTCTCATTCTGAAGGAGCAGCCACTAGAGACTTTCCAGGATTTTGAGCTCCTTACCCCTATGACAGAGTATAAGCCCAGTATCCCTGCAGGGGGAACCTGATTTTCGATGCCTGTACTGATGACCTTACAGTCGCTACCCACACCTCATGGCCGTTAGTGGAGTGGCTGGAGTAAAAAAAAAAAAAAAAAAATTCTCATATATCCTAAGATGCTCAATTTCTTTGCCGGTGGCAAGGTCTTACCTCTCATCTGAAGTAAATATCCTACTATTTTCCTGAGAGATAACCATGAATAAGGTGGAAGAAATGGCTGGCTTGTGCGCTGTTACTATTACGGTTGATGCCGAACGTGGCCTCAGTTGCCCGGCTGTGGTGTGTTAACTGCTTCCTGAGATTAGTGTCAAAACTCAATTTACCTCAGCAACCCCCACCCGCCAAATCAAATCAGCAGCCATGCAGCATGCACCCATTTCCTGGTAAAGATGAGCTGTGGAGAGCCACACAAAGGCTTCAGTGCTTCTGTGCTGTGGCAGGAAACAAAACGTGCAATTCCGCTTAAAACCTGACAGACCTTATAGGCGAAGAAATCCAGTCAGCCTCCGCACTTCAACATGGGGCATCATTTGGTCTACATTTACATTTAGCAGACGCCCTTATCCAGAACGACTTACATTTTTATCTCATTATACATCTGAGCAGTTGAGGGTCAAGAGACCCAACTCAAGGACTTGCTCAAGGACCCAACAGTGGCAGCTTGGTGGTTGTGGGGTTTGAACGTGGGACCTTCCAATCCGTAGTCCAATGCCTTAACCACTGAGCTACCCCTGACCTGAGTCTACATCACATCTGGATCACTCACTGTCATGTTACCGCCAGAGACCACCATTCTTCTACCCCTTACTCCTGTTCTACTAAAACACTCTCACTTCCTGCACTGCCGCCTTGGCTCTCTCTCTCTTTTTTCTCTCTTTTTTTTTTTACGGCGACCCTCAGCTCCCGTCTGTCTGTACTCCATCCTGAGATACACAATCACCCTGTCCCCTTTTCTCTCTCTCTCTCTCTCTCTCTCTCTCCTGTCCTATCTGCTTTCTTGCTTGTTTCCAGAATGTCACTCAGAGGGCCAATGGTATCTCTTTCCAACTCAACACATTCCAAAAATAACTTCCCATTCCACGTCCCTGAGCGAGGAATGTAGAGAAGTAAATGAAGGCTAGGTGCTCTACCCACAGCCCTCCAGCTGCTAAACATATAAACTGAGAGTCATTACACAGCAGCAGAACCCAAGCCTCTTTAGCAGTGATGAAATATAGGCCAGTGAGATCTGGATTTCCCTTGTGCTTTGGCGTGAGCACCGCGTACAAACGTGATGGTGGTGGAACTTGACAAATTAATTGCCATAACAGGCAGAGTTAACAACACTCAGTTCACTGTGCTGGGCAGATTCAAGACTGCGCTATACGACATTTGCTTTATAATGAAATAATGTTCGTAATATAATGAGATTACTTAAACAGAAATACTTGGATGCAGAAATTACTTTTAGTATTAGTGGATGTAATAACCCTTGATAGCTGCCTGATCTATAATGCACACATGGAGGAACTCTGACCAGTTGCAAATTACTGTACTGTACCTTCCATTTAAGAGACACATTATTTAAAAAAATAAAATAAAATTGGCCAATATTTCCAACAGATTAAAACATTTCTCCAAGAGTTACGCTTAGCATCCACATTGCATTTGGATTTTTATTTTTTTTTTTTTTGCATTACTTTCGCTTACATTGTCTGGACTGCTTGAAAATATAATTTTTCCTTTTTAAAAAAAAACCTTTCACTGTAATCTTAGAGCTAATCACCTTATTTTCCAAACATTCCTTCTCTGTAATCTGATTTACAACCCTATTTTCATAACTGCAATTTATTGTTGTCGTAACTTTTTTCTTATTTTAAATAAGTAACTCGATAACACATATTCGATTCCACTTTTGGCTCTGATCTCATACGTTGCGGTTTTGTCTGCGTCTCTGTCCACATAGTCGTGTCATTAGTCAAGCGTTATATATACAGTATATACTGATACCCTCCTTTTCAAAGCGGTACAATCTGTGGATGGCGTGCTCTACCTCAATGGGGGATGTGAACTCACTGATTACGCAATCATTATGCCTGGCTGATTAATTGGGGTGTGCTGATGAGGTCCTGTATTTAAATAAACACCAACATCCTTTCCAGAGCTAAAGAAATGGCCCCCCAGGGAGCTCGTATACAGCGTGTCTGATGGGGGGGGGGATTTTTGGAAACAGCAAAGCTGATTTATTCCAGTAAGTAATAATTCAGGATTTTAACACTTTGAAAAAAGTGCCCTGTTCGGGTGTAGCTATGGAGCGTTTGCAGTGCATGGGATGGCTGGAATCACGTATGTAGATTAAAGGAAGAACAACAGCTGCCGGTGGTGTGGAAACCTGCTAAATGGCTTGTCTTCCCTCGTTAACACCAAGACCCGGGCTGAAATCGGCTTCAGCTGTGGCGTGGCACTGCTGAGCATTTTTTTACGTGCCGGATCATAAATCAGGGTCGTTCATGCCGGCTGCAGGTCCTCAGGCCACATTTCAACCTTCCTGAGACCCCATTAGCTCTTACATATTGCAGTTTTCAAGGGACAGGGGAGCTTAGAATGTCTCTATGTTCAGCAGCCATGCCCACCAGCTTGAGTTAAAGCAGTGTGGCCCTCAGTTCCGAACAAAAAGACTTTATTTTTTCCACAGGTCCGGGTACTTGAAGGACATCTGGTCTTGTCGTCGGTGGGGGTTGTGCTGTGCGCTGACCAGGGCATGAAAAAAAGTTTTATGTATGTTTTCTCATGGCGAGCAAATATAGGAATTAAGTTAATCACAGCCTCGGGGTCACATGTTCTACAGAGAGCGAGCGTGCTAGTGATTAGACCGCTCAGGGACCTGCTCGTGGAATAGACTCCAGAGATAGGCTGTTGTATTTGAATAATGAGCCTATGGTGGGAGGATAATTTGTGTGTATAAATAATGAGAAAAACACTAGGAGTGTTTGTATACATACATAATTAATGAAAGGGCACAGAGAGAGTGTGTTTGACTCCACAGAGGGCATATGGCACGTCTCAGGATTTGCACATGATAACAGTGTCCCAGTCTATAGTAGAAGGCTAACTTTAGAGGATAATGAACACTTCATGTCTGCCCATAGAGAATAAGTATAAATATATAAACATCCATGATTTATAACGTGCCTTGTAAGCCAATCGGCACTGCGGCAGATGGAGCCCACGACTGTTGGGTCGCAGGCTAGGTGAAAGTCAAAGTTATTTGTGATCAGGCTAGCTAGAATATCTTCAACTGGTCCACGCTCACGTACCGGCCACATTAGCCTTCTTGTCTTGGGCTTTGTCCCTTTGTCCCTGTTTATCCCCACACTGGATCATTTAACTTGCAACATCTGGTACAGGTGCCTCTTCCATTTCCTAACCACGCTTGAGACTGTTGGGTTGTTGGGTTATATGGGGCACAGGGTTAAGGGTCTTGCCCAAGCACCCAACAGTGGCTTGAACCCCGACTCTCCAATCAGCAACCCAGAGCCTCAACCACCTGAGCCACCAATGCACCAGCCAGTAAAGTCTAATAAAAGCAACATTGCCAAAGGCTGATCTGACGACATACTCAGAAAGCATTTACAGCTACAAATTTGGATGCTGGAGAAAATGTGCAGTCTCCAGAAGCTTATGAGGAAAAGGATAATCTTGTTGTTGCTCGAGCATTGTGCATCCTCCTTCCTTACATGCCATTCCAGGGTTAGCCTTAGTTATTTCCTCTAACACTTAAAATTCACTACATTCCTACTCATATTCTACAACTATATCATTTCCCTCATGTTCCTTAAGGCCCACTGATTTATTTCTGCCCTATTCCCGCCTTCTAGGGATCTCTGTCCCACCCGAGATTGCTTTGGATTTTTTTTTTTTAAAACAAAATTGTTAAATCATCTCATTCAATTTTTGCTCAAGGCAGATTGGGTCCTATTCTATTTTCAGGACATCACACACACATACAAGCACGTAGACACACCTGAGCGCAATGCGTACATCCAATGAGATTAGGGGGGAAAATCGTGTGCAAACATCATAGACAGTATGCCACAGTCTTCTGAGGTAACATGTGGGGCTCGTGGGACAAACAGGAAAGCAAGGACTCATATTTTCCTGCTTTTTCATCATCGGCGGTTCTACTAGCCAAGGGGATCTCACCACACTGTTTACAAGAGCAGATTACACCCTCCACAGAGCTACTGTTCTCCATTAGCGAGAAGTACCTCAGCACCAACACATAGAACAGTGCCAAGTGAAAATATAGACATAATACACTAATGCGAATACACTGCGTATTACTTGGGTAGCACAATCCAAACTTCATAACTCTATTTGCCATGCATTGACGTTGTTCCAGATTATTGTCAGTGCTCTGCAAAAGTATTGAAAATGTACTACAGTATATATTAAAGTAATAACATGCGGTAGATAATATTGTAAGTGAGCACAGTTTTATTTAAATGACCTTTTGTCTACAAAACAAAAATATCAATTATTTCATGATCTCTGTGCAAAAACTGTTTTAATGATCAACCAAGTAAGTCAGAAATATTGTGCTATGTTATTTACTGACATTAAAATCCACAGGCTCGATGTTGGAGTGAAAATTAAAAGTAGTAGGCGATTCAGCTCAAAGCACCGTAACTGCTTGAGTTTTAATGAAGGTAAGATTTTATTTGCATTTTTATTGCGCTCTTATGTTCGTAGTTATCCAGATCCAGCTGTTAAGGATGCATCAGCCGTAGCCGTTTAATAAGCGTTATTTAAGTTTCGCCAAGATTTGACCTTGCATATGCACGGCTGAGGCAGAATTTTTGTTTGTTTGGTTAAAACCCTGGATATTTGTTTCAGGACGAGCGCTAACGATTTGCCCACCTCCTGAGAATGAAATGCCCCCTTTGGCAAGGTTGACCTTCTGGCTTGCCAGTTTGGGGGTTTTTCTTTTTCACACATATCTTGTACTCACTGGATAGATTTTATGAGAAAACTCCAGGACTAAAACCATGTGAATAACATTCTTCTCATAACCATCCTGCGAGACCAGTGACAGCTTGGGCCCATACAGAGGTACTTAATCATGTGACAAGACAATTAAAATCAAGCTCTCGTATATAAAAAAAAAATGCAGACGGTTGTTAGGGATTCTTATCAAATTCAGTCTTAAGGACAGATTGGAACTTCATTGGAGTTCATCATTTCCATCTTGTCTCATCCATCCAACCCTGGACGACAGATACACCCCACCCTGGAGATATATCCGCTTATGAGGTTGGGTTGCCAACTCCACACCCAATCGTATCAAGGGTCCAACACTGGCAGCCCGGCGGCGTCGCGCTCGAACCGGGGTCGAACCGGGATCCTCCTGATCTGGAGTCCAACACCTTATCACCGAGCCACCACCCCTGCCCCTCCCAGTGTTGTAAGAGCTGTAAATTACCTTCATCACGCTCTGATTCTGTCTCAAGAACTTGGGATTAAAAACACAATTACTGAGTGAATCAGGAAGCTTGGATTAGACAGGCATTATCTGGCTGGTTGATTCCTTCCTTTGCAGTTCCTTCACACCACTGAATTTGTTAAGAATCCTTTTCAGTAAGTTAAGTGTGGCAGATCTGAAACAGACACTGCAACCTTGAGCTCTCTCTCTCTCTCCCTTTCCCTCTCTCTCTCTCTTTCTTCGCGCTCTCGCCTAAAGCATCACAAGACTACCACGTAAGACAATCTGTTTTGAGTTTGAGGGTCTCATGTGTTTGGCCATTCAATTTAGGAAATGCAAAGCAGCTGATGCTTATAAATAAAAGAACAACACTTAGCCATGTTATATTTTATTATAGAGCCTCTTACGGTCCGTCCTTTAAGTCTCTCTTTCTCATCTGATATTTAATAAACGGCTGTAAATAGAGTGCATGAGGTTCTGCTATGGCGCTAGTAATTGGACTGCTTCAATAAACATGTGGGAACGGTAGGTTTTTTTTTTTTTTCATGTGTGTGTGCGTCTATGTGTGTAGCCAATATTTTAAAAAAGCAGTTGGTTTAACCTGAGGTATTTGAGGCCTTCTACTTGTTTAATTCAAGCTCTGTTGGATAGCGGGACCAAAAGCGTCAATTCCAAACCCACTTTTTTGAAACGATGATTAAACACACAGGGCTCATGCGATGCTTAATGTGCAGCGGTCCACTGATGTGGTTAAGGGAGATCATTTTCCTTCTGCGGGAGGTGACAGTAATACCCCAGGCTGCACAAACAGAGATGGTTACTATTAAAAGTTACAAGTATCATAACATTCCCAAGCGCAGTAATACTCAAATGACTGTTGCTTTCCCGGGTTCGACGGGACATATTTATAGCCAATTACAGATGAGAGATCTAATAAATCTATGAGGTAAGCGTATAGGAAATGACACGTTTCTTCTCCTGGCTCTAGGACTGCCCACGGCTTGTGTAACGAAGTTGCTGCACGATTCTCGGTTAATGCGGGCCGTCGTCCATGTGCTACTAATATCCCTTGCGCAAAAAAAAAACAAAGAGGAACAATAGGTGCCATTCAAGTAGCATTATTTCAAGCTTTTGCCGGCGCTTTCTTCTCGGATTGATGAAGCAAGGGTACATGGTGACTGATGTCTGAAACCAGCAGCTCATTTCAAGATGTGTACACCGCTTTCAGGGTGAGCTCCTTTTGGCTCAAACGCTCCTGACACTCCTAATATGTTAAAGAGTACTCTGCCAGGGAATCTCATCATTAATAGACCCCGGACTGGCACAGTGCCTCAAACACTCAGCAACAGTCTTTATTACGGAGGTACAGGCTTCTCTGATCCTTCACAAGCTGCTCCTACAACTCAGGGGTTGAGGTTGCACTGAGGGCGTCTTAATAGTTTCCAAAAGCTCTCTTCCCAAACAACATGAAGACCTGATCAACCTATTCATTATGCTATCGGCTCTCCTCATGAGGCTTCCATTATCAGGGGCCGGACCTGCAACGCAGACCTGACACGCCGCCCCACCGAGAGCTCTGAATCACAACCATCACATCATCTGGAAGGCTTGCTTTTCTTCTTCCTCCCTGCTCTGTATCTCATGGTTACAGTTTAAAGTTGGACAGAGCTGCCGGTATTCGCGCTCTCTGCTTCCTAAACCCAGCAAGGTGCAGCTTTCCTGACGGAGCCCAGAGCTCAAAGCGGTTTAAACCTGGTGGTTTCACTTTTTGTGGTGTGACACATTTAACCTGTGAGAAATACTGTAGATTGAACTCAAGTTTTCAACAAAACCAACCTATTTTAGCTATAACCACATGTCTGACTATAATCACTCACTCACTCATTGTCTATACCACTTTTTTCCCTGTATACAGGATCTCAGGAGACATATGGCATGAGGCGGGCTACAACCTGGACAGGGTGCCAATCTATCGCAGGGCACACACACACACCCAACCCACACGAGCTCTGTTGGTGAGACATGCAGTAGTTCGCTCACATTTGCTGATGTGTGTGATGTCTGGATGGCAGTGGACACTCAGACAGCAGTGATGCAAAATGCCTGCTGCCATCTGATGGGTCCTGATGCTGAATAAGGCAATGAAGATTGGCAAAATGTGGTCCAAGATGGAGAATGACATAGACAGAAAATCCGAAAACTGAGCGATTGGCAAACATTCAAGGGAAGAATTCGAATGAATAAATCATCAACATTCTCATACGAGCAACTCTCATCTCATTCTCATCATCATTACCACTTAATCCTGTATTCTGGGTCGCGGGGAGCCTGGAGCCTATCCCAGGAGACTTAGGGCACACGGCGGGGTACCAATCCATCTCAGGGCACATAGACATACTGTACACACACTCATCCACACACTATGGGCAATTTGAGAACACCAATTAACTGTGGGAGGAAACCCACCAAGCACGGGGAGAACATGCAAACTCCATGCACACAGAACCGGGAATCGGGCCTGGCCGGGAATCGAACCCAGACCCTGGAGGTGCAAGGCGACAGTGCTAATCACTACACCACCGTGCCGCCTTACGAGCAGCTCATGTTTGATTAAATTGAAATACGGCTAACTTTCTTGTTTAAATTCATGTCTGGAGAACACCCAGAGGGGAAATGTCCTTCTTTAAAGTGTTTGTCAGGGATGGTTAAGGTGATAAGCTTCATTAAGACTTCATAATTCAGTCGGTGCATAGTATTAAAACCTACTTTATCAGGAAATGCTTTAAAGTCCCTCTGCGCGTGTGTGTGTGTGTGTGTGTGTGTGGGTAGAGAGAAAGAAAATAAGAATGGAAGCAATCCGGCAGAATGATGCAGCCTGCACGGTAAATACTATCTTCCCTGAAAGCGATGTGTGGTCAGTCTGTGCAGCACATGTGAGAAAGTGAACTCCGCCAAGTAAGACACTCTCGCCCATCTGCGCTATGTTGACTAAGGGAGAGACGCAATAACAAACTGATTAATCAGAGTGTTACTTTTCACACAAAGGTCCATGCTTAAAAGAATTATTAGAACGGCATTAGCTCCATCGACCCTACCGTCTTATTGACAGTTATACTTTCAGTGAACTGATAATAGTGTTTATTGTCTCCCCTCCCTAACCACAGCTTACTCTCTGTCTCTCTGTCTCTCTGTATGTGTGTGTGTGTGTGTGTCACACCCATTCTGACAGATGGAATCAACAGTAAATCAGGTAACTAAGGCAAGAGGCACACACACAAACACACAATGTAAGGGCTCTGTTTAGGTTTGAGCTTGAAGTCGTGCAAGGATAGAAGCGCTGGATCCTCTTCTTGTGGTGCCGCGTTGATTAAGCCAAACCAGAGGATTAATTCTCTTAATTCCTCACTGAAAAGAAAGTCTCCTCCAAAAGACCTTCTGTCTTGGCTGCAGATAATTTTGACTGATGTATTACCTCCGCAGCCAATCCGGGTTTGGTTTGGAAGCTGTTCAATCGTACGGTGGAAGTGGAGTTCAACTCTGCTGTTTACTAATTACACCGTGGTTCAGTTGCCACTCCTAAACATCCTTATACTTGCATAACGGATAATCCCGAGGTCCTGGCTAATAATTACATCAGTTCAATAGAATGTATGAATACGCATCATTTCTAGACTAAGTGATCTATGCACGATATGCACCATATTTTATAAACATTCTCATTCCATCCTCATCCCACTAAATAATGTGTTTTTCTTTGATCTAGGCAACCAGCATTTGATCATGAGATCTCACATTTCATAGGTACTAAATTGCTAGGCTTAATCTAAAGTCCTCATATGTATTGCAAAATGCTTTCATCATCTGATTGAAAATCTACGCAATCAGCATGTCTTTGAACTGTGGGAGGAAACCGGAGTACCCGGAGGAAACCCACCAAGCTTCTTAAGCAGGGAGAACACGCAAACGCCACAATCGCACCCAAGACGGGATTGAAACCCTTGATCCTGGACGTGCGAGGTCACAGTGCAAACCACCACGTCACCGCGCCGCCTAAGTTGTCACGCCTCAATTATTTTTCTTTTAAATCACATAATCAGTTGCAATGAAAAAATGTCCTTGGTATACTGTAGCATCTAGAAAGACAGACTCTGCTAATACGCCGGGTTTCTGTAAATGACCGGGTGGTACAGTATAAACACTCTCATTATGACTTCCTGGTGTTTACCACTCTGCCAATTATGAACCTGTTTGTGCTTTTTTTTTGCAGAGAGAAAATTATATTCACAGAGCAATGAAGCATGACAAGATGTGATTAAAATGGTTGCATGCTAACAGGCTGCCATGCTGTCCCTGCAAAGCTGTGTGGCTCTTTCATGACTATACTCACTCTTTCTCTCTCTCTCTCTTTCCCCTCCCAGGCAGATATAATGAAAGACTGTGCCAGGGAAACACTAGGTTCATTTTCAGAGGCTTTCCAGGCCAATGGAAATTGAGCCATTCGGCCATGTCTCATTAGGACCAAGATTAGAGTCGGTGGGTCTCCGATGACTGAGAAGACTTGTGCTGTGAGGTGCCGTGTGTCTGTGTACAAACATGTATGTTGGGGTCTATATACCATGTGTGGGAATGACTGTAAACATCTGTAAATGCCGCACAATGTCCACTATGTTTACGCCACAGGTCGGATTTCACTGGGGACCACAGGCAAGCCAGAACACCTTAACTGATTTAACCCAGCACCCGAATACACCTTGCTTATTGGCTAGGAGTTCACCTTTGCCCTCAAGCTACACATTACTCAAATCAAAGGCTGTGACACTGGGTCGATTGTTTGTTGGTGCAGCACAAGCTAAGAAAAACACCAGAGGGGTATGTGGTCCAGTCTGACAGCAATCCGAACACAAAACCATTACCGTACAGCCTATGAATCCTTTCAACACCTCCACAGTGTGGTTCAAACCTGTCTTCCCAGTGCTGCCTCATTGTCCAGACCTCCTCACTGCATCCATCAACTTGTCAGCCTGTCCAACTGCTGCAGTGCTGTTGAAGTTAAAATAGCCTCTCTCTCCAAATGATGAGTAATCTGGCCTGGACACGGACCTGAGAGTTTAAGATGCCAATCCAAATAGGACTGCATGTCTTTTTTTTAAAACTGGAAATTGAAATAAATAAGCAAGAGCTCTTTGATCTCCATGACCAATGGATTGACAAATGTACATTAATGTCCTGCCAGTACCGCCTTGCTGTAAGCCGTTGGTAACATTCCAGATGGGGGCTGGAACTGCCTGGTAGAACACTCAGGTGCTGGGGTTGTGTGATGTGGATGGGGGTTTCCCTTGCACTGGCGGTGGTTGAAAGATTTACAACCTAGATCCTAAGATGTCCGTGTGAGATGCTGCCAAAGGGCTTTCAAGGATCATGGCGTCTCTCTCTAGTGACCTCTGTGTTAGTGACCTCTGTGCAAGGTCAGAACAGCAGTTGTCGTAGGGATGGTTAATGAGAAAAAGGCTTCTCCACTGGCACCATTTCCACCCATCAAAGGGAAGAGCTCCAGCATTGGCTATTGAGCTCTGGCCTGTTTGTATCTTAAACACTGAAAGAGTGGGAAAGGTATAAATAGAAGGAAAGGAAATACTCTGAATGCTGAACCTCAGCTAATAAAATACCTTTACCGATCAAGAAATATCTTTTGGGTAGACCTCTGCAAAGCCACTTGGCCAAGGCCCCCCTGGAGTCCCCATTCCTGTCATTTAGCATAGTCTCGATACTGCACACTCCCACAGTAATGGGTAGAGCAATAAACTAAAAGCTGCCGTGAGCAGTGACAAATGGCACCATCCAGGAACTGTACAGCATTCTGTGGAGCAGCGTCCCCAGTGGATGTGACGTTGGTAAATGATGGCAATCATACATAAAGCCCTGACTATTAGTTTTCATCCTGACACATTAAAAGGGCAGACGGGAGCATGCAACAAGAACCATGGAAAAAAAGAATCTGTATATATCGATACTTTTTTAGGACTTTATAGAATTTCTGCTATGAGTTCTTCAGAATTCTACGCATCTGCAGTAGGATGTCTTTTGCCATAAACATAAAACGTTGTGCCATAACCCATTATTAAACCATTTTATAGAGCTCTGTCTATAGAAATGTATTTCATGACTACTTACTGTAAGTTCTATAGGATTTTCATATAGAAATAGAATTTGTTCTTTGGGAATCCTATAGAACATTTGTCAGGGAATGAAAAGACATACTCAGACATCTCAGTCAGTTTTATAAAATTCCTGTGGAGAGGTTTAGGAAGACAGAGAAAATAAGAAATAAGACAGAAGGCATTTGAGCTGGAGAGGTTCCAAAAGATACTATCAGTGCCTGCACCAGAAAACAAAACATCCACCATGACAAAATTAGAGAAGGCATAAGGAACACAAAGGCATGCTTCAACATTCGGTTCCAGCCCACATTTTACTCCTCCACTGAAAAAGTGTCAAGGTATTTACATTCCAGGCAGCTAGAAGGCTGTGCTGCGGTTGGTTCTGCAAAAGATGGTGGCGCCTTCCTCCCTGCCTATAGGGTACATGGTCTGGACCCGGAATCATCTCTTGCCTGATTCTACGCATTCTCCATACTGTAGCTACTTTGTTGTCTTTGTGCATAGAGTGAAAGCTGGTCTGACTTAGTGAAAATGAAATAAGGCAAGAAGGTTAGTGTGGCATGAAGACATCTGTGAGCCTAACCTGCAAAGACTGCAGGCATCCGGAAATCAATAGTAGAGATAAGTGCTATGAATCAGGGTGTGAAATCTAGAAAGGGGAGACAGGCATGAATAGCCACCATGGATATGTGTTAATCTAGACCCTGTAGTTTTGTCAGGGAAAGTGCATTAGCATAATGAGTTCTACTAATGGTGTTAAGGCATGCTTTGGAAAGGACAGGAATTCCTGGATTAACGGTTAAAAGGCCAAGCCAGAGACACACTGGCTTTGCCTTCCGCTGAGAAGAGGAAACCCACGAAAAAATGACATGCTTCCCCTAGGCTTTATTAACACACACACACACACACACACAAGTTCATAAGAGACCCGACCTCGTGGTTACACACAAAGTGAGATCTGGGCAAGAAGAGCTGTTTTCTCTTTGGCTTCGACCCTGTAGGAAGAGACACCGGCATGGCTCTCTAATGAGAAACAGGGATGGGGATTTATCATTAGCGTCAAAGGGCCTGGAAGAGTCAGGAAACTCAACCTAACAAAACCAAATTAAATCCAATCATCGATTGGTCGCCGGTCTGAACAAATGAGTCGGACTCACGAACCTTACGGTAACGCAGACGCTTCTTCATCTGCCAAAGCTCGGCCAGATATCCCAGGCTTTCCGTGCCGTCCTTGCCAGTAGTCAAGGCAACAGCAGTGCAAGGCACAGCTGCTCGGTGGAACACCCATAAACACATCCTCTGACCTGTTTCCCTCATTGTTTGATGTTTTCAGGATAACACCCAGCTGGTGTGCTTAATCTGTGTCAAAACTCCCTCTCTCTGCTATCCTTAATTAACATCAAAATAAAAAAAGTTCAATAAGTGAAAAAGGTAAATAAGAAAAGTTGTTCATTTTAAATGCAAACCAGTTCACCAGTGTCTTGTACGCCACCTTTGATTTGCTTTTCCCAATTATAGGCTATGTTGTGTCTGTCAGTAAACTTGCAACACATGGAGCTACTAAGTCTAATTACACCAAATTAATCTCTGCTGCAGCAGCTGGAACCTAACAGGAACAGGAACCTTTGGTCAAACACTGAGCCATACAGTATGAATCCATCAGTCCCGACTATACCCTGGTCTGGATACAACCTGGTTGGGACTTTTCACTTGGGGACATTTAGGAGAATGGGACTGAAGCGTGAACGGTACCTGCTGTACCACTCTTCCATCAGGAAGAATTGCTGATGATTGAAATACAGAGCAGAAGCTAAACGTGAAATCTAGTCAAAGCTGGCTGGCTGCAAGGCATCTTCATTTAGTCCGGGGCAGCACCTCTAATCTCCCAACAGCATCTCCTCAAGGTTCTCTCATGTGTGGGTTGAAAAAGACTTTATTACAAGAGGTTTGAACAATCGTTCTTGTTTTTCTCCTTTTAAACCACATAGTGCTGCTATTTATTTGGGATGAACCACTCACTGCTTTATTAAAAGACACTAACGATCTGAGCAAAGCTACCGATCTCACCTAGTTCAACATCTCATTTGTCAAACGGAGACTAGCGCAGGGTCATTACAGAGCCTGTACTGCAGCACTAGCAGAACAGAACAGGAAAAAAAGGTGCGTGACTTTTACTGCCCCGGTGCTTAATCCTCCTGAGCTGCTACTCTAATCTTAGCCTGCAAATTCCTCAAAGATCTTGACTGTTCACAACAGACAATCTGTGTGGATTTATTCATGCTGCAAACTCGTACTGCGGCTTGCCTGCTAACTCAATCTGACATAAACCTAAAACAATTAAGATGCACAGCACTGTTTCATCTTTGATTCAGACCACTTGTCTGAGCAGAACTCGAGCGGGTCTGCCGGGCAGACTGATTCGTCTGTTACATCTGAAGGTCAGAGAATGTTATGGACATAGTGGATTAGGAGCAGTTCTGTCCAGTTTAATAATGGTTTTCCATCTGCCTCCAGTCAATTTCCCATTAACTTAAGCAGTATGATTAATATCTAGTACCTAAAAGGGATACATGGCATTCTACTAAGGGCAGAGTGGAAAACTACATTATGCACAGAGGCCAGGATCTAGTAATGAGATACAGCGGGAGAACGAAGAAAGATTTATTTTTAAAGCATTAAAACAAAAACAGAAGAAATGAGCAAAAATGATAAAGTTTCCAAAGGAAATACGGTATGAGTTGTTTATAGTATTAAACCTCTGTTCATGGCACTTTTACAATTAATTGAGTTTAATATAAATACAAATACACATTGTTTTGCATTGTTTGTTAAACCTAAATAAGAAAGGATTATTTTTAATTAGTAAACTTTTTAAAAAAGTAAAATTTTAGGTAGAAATGTATTTTTTATAATAATGTTTCCTATATTAGTATTCATTACAATTTTCCCATACCATATTTCTTTTAAAAAGAAATAAAATAAATAACCGTAAATCTTGCTTCACGCAGCTACTTACAGGCAAAGACAAGAGTTATATTTGTTATATTTGTACTAAATACACCGTAACTTTGAAAGATGCCAACTTACTGTAAGGTCTGCCGGAACCTTTGTTTGTTGAACTTTATATGAATCTCAGCTGAACTTTGGAACGCATTTTTGCATGGAACGAGGGTTGCGGAATTTGGCCCCTTATTCCTTACATGGTAATTGTATAAAAATGGAAAATGTATAACTATGGCATTGTACCTCAAATGCCATAGTTATACCTTAAAAACCTGAATTATGGCTTTAAAAAGAAATAAAAACATATTCAACTTCTCTTACACATTTTGATCAAATAAACAAAAGTGTAGAACCTGGGATCTTTTAAAATGGCCAACAAAAACATAACAAGCTCCTCTGCAGAAACAAAGCTTTAAAGTGTATCTCTTTCCCGTGCACCATTGATTACAGAGGCAAAGCGTTGGTGTTGTTTGAAACTTACGGAACGGCTTATATACGTAAAGTGGGCATGTAACCATATTATGTGTGTTCTGTGTTGCTAGATGCAGCCTGGACTTATTGGGTTTGTGGTCACTTCACGAACACAAATTATCTCCATGAAGTAATATATATTATATCTATATATTTTATCTCTACACGCTCTGCAGATTGGGACATCTAGTGTTTAAACTGTGCATTACATCGATAATTAATACAATGCTAGTATCGCGCATTTCCACCACGCATGTCATCACATTTTCGAATTGCGATGCGTCGTGTCATAATGAAATGTTACGCCCTTGACGATGATAAACCTATAAAGCCTCCTCTGAATCTGCTTTGTAAGCCTTTCCATGGTTTGGAAACTGCGTCTGTATGGCATTATGAATGTAGATTTAACAAACCCTTGGCTTTACAACAAAACACATTTGTTTAATTAAGCACCATGCTGTTCGACTTCAGCACTATTTTCCATCTTGAAAACCACACTCAGGGCTTTGCTTTAAAATTACACGGGGACTCCTCTCATTCTTTGGCAACCGAGAAACAAACAAAAACAATGCAGGATTCCATGCATAAAAATGCAGCGCTATCACAATAACCTCGGCTCCTTGTTTGACATAAAGTTATGAAAATCAGATAAATGAAATGAAAAATGGTACTGGCAACATTTCATATTCTAATTCTACTAGAGCATACTGAACAAATGTACATCCCCCTGGGGGGGGGG
>JAQMYG010000002.1:22526136-22552680 GCA_030014215.1 Clariallabes teugelsi | reverse complement strand
GGGGCGTATCCCATAGTGAGACACCTCACTTAATGCTATCAGAGAACCGGGGTTACGCAAGTAACCTATTGTTTCTCATACTTCCAACTGAAACCTGACACACGTTAGAATCTTCTTCACTCGAAAGTCATCTGATAGAGCCTCGTAAAATCCAGAGTCTTGAGCCGTACTCAAGCATAACTGCAACTGGAACATGTCTTCCAAGAACAGCACTATGAGGCAGCACCCACTAAACCACAAGCACACTCTGAGCTAATCCTGGCCCACCACTTCTGTGTTTCCTGCTGCAGATTTACTGCAGGAACATTCGCTAAATTTTGCATTTGCCCTCTCCGAGTGGGTGTAAAAGACAGCATCCCTGTTCTCTCGAGGATTCTGTAGTCTGCTAACAGTCCCCGTGCCGATCCTCAGACCGGGCCATCCAATCAGAGGTCTTCTCTGTATGCGGTCTCCCGGAAAGGAAGCTGTGGGCGAGTGTGTGTGTACTTAAGCTACACAAGCGTCCTGCCTTTTTTTTTTTTAGCCTTTTTTTTCCCAGTGTGGTTTTCAGCTTGTATGTCTTTATGTATTAAATTCATAGCATACACGCTGATTCTTCTGTCTCCATACCTCCAACAAAAAGTTTCAGCTCCATTAATTTTGTAAAGATGTGTATGTCTGAGCAGATAAGGCACGTCTCAGTGTCCTTATGTACATGCCGTTATTTGAGCCTTTCCCTTTGTGTGTTTCCTTAGTGTACATGTACAGGTATGTGTATACGTGACTTGTGGTGCCGATGTTTGTGTGCAGAAGTACATGAGGCCTGCAGAGGTAAGTGAGCATTACGGGGCAGGCCAGCAAGTCCAGCTTGAGACCGCAGCTTAGCCTACCCCTCCATTTCAATCTACGCTGAGCTGTGATTATGGGAGTCAGACAGAGGGAGGGAGAGAGAGCATAAGCTTTTTAGAGACTGCAAAGGAAAGACTGCCGGACTGCTGAGTTAACAAACGCGACTGACGTCTGCCAGTACAGCAGCCGGCCAACACACTCATACTCTGTACACATTAATATACTGTATGATGGTATGGCGATGTTTGAGCCTATGCAAGGTTGTCCTTCTGACCCGTTTAAGTATCCATAGAAACTTCATAGTAGAAGTACTAAAAACAACTCAGGATTTCAAAACATATCCAATTAGCATGTTAATCAGAATACATACAAATTAAAGGCATTAAAGGAGTTCCTGGGAGGCCAGCGTTTCAGACATGAAGCAGGCAGTCGGAGAAAAGCATAATTTTGTCTGACTGATGATTTTAATGTTTTTTTATTCATTTACGCATATTAATTAACAATCCTCTATTCATCTTTATACATAAACAGGATCTAGGACACTTGAGTAGACCTAATGCCAGATGGTTTCCATCTCTCTTTAAATAAGGTTTAGCAACTTTATTTTACTTTGAGTGCTGAATTACACTTTTGTCTTTATAATCATACACCTGTAAGAATTTTAAAAATTCCTATAAAAATAGGAAATTCCTTTTTCCTATAAAATATTTATTGTTTGAAATGTTAAGGAAACACTTTAGATTAAAGTTGCCTGAAGTGGAATTTGACACCTGCAGTCCATGAGCACTAATGTACCATGAAAAACTAACAAAGTTCAACTTTTTTTTAGTAGGTTTGCAAGACTTAGGAGTATGTTGTGATTTAATTATTTCAATTTACATTTACTAAATGCTTGCATATACATCGCCTGAAAGTTATTGTCTCGCATCAAGCAAAGAAAACAACTAAGGAGACTGAGCTGAAATGACTGGGATCGGGTTAAGCATATGCAATAGATTATTAAAACCTGGAATGATAGAGCTGATCCCTATGAAATAAATATAGTCAGAAATATTGGACATGGATCACTTAAACGCTTGGTGAAGTTGCAGTATGAAACATTCAACAGCGACCATCACAGCTATGTTTAATAGCGAATGAAACAGCTTTTCCACACGTTTAGGGTGAAGAGGACTCACAGGATTAACACTAAACAGCTGTGTGGTCATAAGAAAACCACTTGTTAGTGAAACTAATCAGGATAAAAGGCTTCAATTTGTTAGGGAGCATAAAGACTGAGCATTGTGGCAATGGAAAAAAGATCATGTGGTCTGATGAGTCCAGATTGACCCTATTCCAGAGCGAGGAAATCAGTCTACGAAAGGAAGCATACCACTCTCACAACTTGTAAGAAATAAGGTTTACCTTAATAACTGTGGAATTTATCTTGCTTTTGCAATAATATGCTTTAAGTAGAAATACGTAATAAGTGAGAGTGTAAGGGGTTAGATACCGCACATCTCTGTATACACACATATCTAGTACTAACGACTATGCACATGTTTTCAGAGGAGCATATCATGATCTCATCCTTCTTCACTCACTCACTCACCATCTATACCTCTATTCTGTATCCCAGGAGACCTAGGGCACGGGGTATCAATCCATTGCAGGGCACACACACACACACATACAAGCTCATTCACATACTAAGCAACAATTAATCTCCATGTCCAAGAGGAAACCAGACTACCCCGAGGAAACCCACCAAGCACGGAGAGAGCAGGCAAACAGACTCAAGGCGGGAATCGAACCAGGACTCTGGAGGTGCAAGTCGACAATGCTAATCACGACACCACCGTGCAACAGTTTCTTTTTCACTTAATGTATACGTTTACAAATTTTGACAGTTATAGAAAGTCAAAAAAGGATAGATGGCGCTTCCAAACAGCTGTCTAGAACTGTTTGTCGCACCAGGGAAATATTTCATATGCTAGAGATGACCATGACCACAAGCTGTGTGCCAGTCCAAATGCCACAACTCTTCTTTCGGGCCATTTCTTTTTGCATTTCATTTTGTCACACTTTGGATAACATTTGTCTGTGAGGCAAATATACCTCGTATTCTAGTGCAAAATGAACAAAGCCTTTGGGTCTTACTGTAAGTGGCTTCAGACAAACACATCAGGAAGTCCCTGAGAATCAGCTTTAGGCCCAAATGAAATCAGCTCATTTCAGCTTCACAGTGGCTCAGCGGAACATCAGATTAATCCTCCTTGACAGTTATACTACCGGAATAAATTAATTGAAGCGGTTGGGTTACATTCGGTCAAATTTATAGTCGCCCTAATACGTAGGTCTGGCCACAAGTGACCCAGCCACAGACTTGCCTGGTTGACAATAACGCTGATAAAAATGACCAGGATAATTAAATCCATGCATCTCCGAGAGCCACTTTATAAACATTAGGAGTGGATCTGCTCCGCTGGTGCCAGGCTGCTCGATCCTCAAAACGCCCGCAATCTTTCAAGAGCCCGAGAATCGGAAATTACTCTTCTGGTCTGAAATCCGAGTAAACCTCGCCATCTGAAGGACTTTTTTTTGGCTACTTTGTCTGCTGTTCGGAAGGCATAATTGGAAGACAATAAAGTCATGAGGGGAAGGAGAGGGGAAGGGAAACACAAAGGACAGGAAAGAGCCGTGCAACTTCAAGAGCAATATGGCCGGCTTAGAGCTGAGTAAATTGGTTAGCAGGAGCCGATGTCAGGTGAGGTTCAGCATTAAACCAGAACCTGCGAGGGTGGAGGGAACATATCAAAAGGTTAACTCCATTATTGCAGAGTTCTGAACTGGAAAAAAAAGGAATTGAAGTTTTGATTGGAAACAAATGTCAGGGGAGATGGGCTTGGCTGGGAAGAGGTTGAGGTTTCTTAAAGGCAAAGCTGTATCTAATACAGGGTGTCATATGAGTGTGTGTATATGTGTATGTCACACATCATAGCATGTTTAGCATGGTCTGTGCCTGTGATAACCAATTTATGTTGGAAGTGGACACTTTAAGTAAGTACCTATGAAATACTATTGAACAAGCTCTTCTTAAACAAACTTTTACATACTAACCAGGAGTAGCCTTGACCAAAGCCAGACGTAAACGCACTAAGTAAAGCCATTTTCTCTTGTTCTTATTCTGTCTATTGTCTACGGCTCAGGTAGTTAAACAAACAGCTCAATCATTTAACACACACGCTTAGGTTTTGGGCAAACGACTCTGCGGGTCATGGCTAGGAGACGACTCCGTAGGGTGCCTTTTTTAACATGCTGTCAAATCCCAAACGCCCATGCTTGACCCCTCTCTTAAAACAGCACTCCAACCTTTCCGCACGGCTGACCTGCAACCCTCCAAAAAAAAAACGCTCCCCCTGAGACTTTTCAACAGCCCGCCCACTTCTCCTCCTCGTGCTCACGGGAAGAAGCGAAGGGATGCTCAAGCTCTGGCACCTGGGGCTCCATTTTCACCAGCTTTCAGCACCGTGAGCTTGTCAGGCGCTTTTTTTGTGGAACGGTCACGCTTCCTCAAAGAGCAGGAGACGGGGCTATCATTTAGTTTGTCATATCTGTCTTTAATCCGAACTCGATTCACATACACACATTAACTTGTTGGATAACCGCTTTGAGCATTGTTTGGTTTTGGTAGGTTCCTCCAGTTTTACTTCCTTGAAAAAACTCTTTATTAGACAGAGAAATAGTCCTTCCACATACTGTAGCTCTGGACTAGAAAAGAGCTCAGTCTTTGTCTGACTTTTTAATTTCCTTATGCGCTTAGCTGTAACAGTCTCCATCTAGTAGTGTCAATAACAGTAATCTTTCTATCACAAAAATGAAAAAATACTTCTCAAACCCCAGCAGCTGGGACCACACCCACTTTTATAAGAGCACATATGCATACTTGGTATGCAGTGACCTTTGCTGGGAGAAATAGCCTCGGCATGTGCGTGAATTGTGCGCGCTGCAGAAAGGAAGCCTGAAGATATTTGGAAACAGCTTGTGATATTTCACATCTCTGCTTAAATTAATAAAACATGGCTAGCACGACTGGGCTCTGCTTCGGTAGAATGTAGAAACCGGATAATGAAGATTTCCAGGGTAATTCTGAGTATAGGTTACATTTACACTCGAATATTTTGACACCCTTTTAGGTTTGCAGGTGATTGCAGCCGACGTTTCCACCAAGACGTTACGGACTTCCAGAGTCAGCTGGAAAAATAGTGGAAAACCTCACTTTCCTGGCCAGTTTGGAAGAGCAGTTTTGAGCATAATCGAGCAGGATGTGGCGATAAAAGGGATGTGAATAAAGTTCAAGTATCGGTTCAAACCAGTTCCCTGACTTAACAACGAAGCCGGCGCGTCTTTTACTGCCGTGCTTAAGAGAGAGGGGTGTAAAATTACCCTTTGATGAGTTGGTGTCCGTCGCTGGTCATGTGCGCTGGTTGTGTGTGAGTGTGTAATAGTAGTGAGGATGGGCGGAAGTGGTGCTCGGGCTGCAGCTCTGTGACCTTGGGCCAAGCGTCAGCCTGAGCAGGTAAGGGGGCTGCTGGGCCCCCGGTCAGGCAGCTCGGCTTTCACTCAGCAAATTTCATTAATACAGGCTCCCCAAAGAGCCTTTCATCTCTACAGCCAACAGCTCTTCCGGCCCAAGTGGGCTCATTTGCTGAGAAACGGCTTTGTGCTACTTAAGGTCGTTGTTTGGATAGTCCAACGACCAGGGTTCAGGTTTTTTTTTTTTTTTTTTCCTCTTCAGGTGATTAATGTTTTTCTGTGAAGGACAAAGTACCAGCATAAGGCTGAATCATTCATGCGCACAGGTTTCCACAGTCCCACTCTACGCCTGATATTAGGCACTGTGTGAGTGAGAAATGGCTTTAAATGCTGTAGGTTTTATCCCGGATCACATTTGTGTGCAGGAGGCCACTCGGATGTTAGCCGATTGTATTAAGACCTCGAATGTAATCCAACGCTTGGTACTTGGTTAAACATATATGCCGCTATTCCACAGACTTGACAGCTTATACCTATTATAAAACTACGATTAGCAAATCATTTAATTATGTGGTCATCCTAAAAAATTCCTTCTCTTCTTCTGCATTTATCCACCATACCATCTTCGCGGTCAACTTTTTTTGGGGGGGACATTCGCTTTATATGAACTGGACATTTATTAACCATTCTTTCTACTCTGGAATGCGACAACAAAATAACAAAAGAAAGTAAGAAAAAGGCAAATACTCAGCCAGCAATGCACATTTCTTTGGGTTCCCCAGACTACTGTATTTGGGGATCCTGAAGCCTTAGAGTCTTCAGACAAAGCTGTAAAGATTTATTTTTCACTGGTATAGTTTGTGTATAATATTTACTTTGCCACATTAAATACTGTAAGTGGAGAAACGGCTCTCTAACAGGAGCCCACATTTACATTTATACCGCAGTCAGTCAACATGTCCGCTATCACTGAGATTCATTTGTTATGCTGGTCACAAATGAATTTACACAACAAAAGGTTAGAAAAAAAATATGTTCGTATTCTATAAAAGCTTTTGATTTTGAAAATGTCCTTAAAAAGGAACATATTCTTTTTCAACCCCCTTTGACAATACAACTGGCCGTTCAAAGCTATAAATATGTGCTTGGTCATTTCAAGGTAATTAGTATTTGTTGATTGATTGATTTATTGTGTATGGTGTATATGAATGTGTATCATTGTAAAATTCAGTTAGGTAAATGAAAAATATTTATACACACTCACTCACTCATCGTCTATACCGCTTATACTGTATACAGGGTCACAGAGGGCCCAGGAGACTTAGGGCACAAGGCGGGGTACACCCTGGACAGGCTGCTAATCCATCGCAGGGGACACACATACAGTATACACACACTACGGGCAACTTTAGTACGCCAATCAGCCTGCCTTTGGACTGCAGGAGGAAACCCACCAAGCACGAGAAGAACATGCAAACTTCATGCTCACAGACCCAAGGTGGGAATCGACCATGGACCCTGGAGGTGCAGGACTTCAGTGCTAACCAATAAGCCACCGTGCTGCCTTTTTTTACACACAACTTTTTAAAAAGATTACAAAAGCTCTGCAGTTTTCAGCAATCTTACTTAGTCCCGGTTTCAATATTAAAGTACCTTTACATATTTTAAATCCCCCTTACAAAACATTTTCAACCTCAACCTGTTTATTTCACTCCTCATCTGAATCCACTTAAAATCTAAGTAAATAAGCTATTACTGAGCCACATCCTATCAGAGAATATCGGATGTGAGCAACGAGTCAGGGGAGTGTATCTTCTTATATGAGGTCACAATGGGAGAAAAACTCGTTTAGGCCCTTTTGCATGGGTACAAAGAAAAATGAATCTCAAATCATTACAAATGACTCAGTGTTGCATAATTGTCTTGGTCATACAGTAGGTAGTGCTGGAGAACCAACGCAGCCTATAGATCATATCTACTGTTAGAAATTGACCCACACCCAACATACTCTCAGCTCAGCTTTTAAGTCCACTGCTGTTAAGTGTCTGTCCTTCTCTAGTCCCATTCAGAGATCTCTAAACCAAGACAAAATGCCCCATCAAGTACCAAGATTTCTCACAGTGGCTCCGGTTTCCAGTGGCAGTTCCCCAGCGAAGCCTCCATTCATTTCGGAATCCAGGCAGAAAATAGTCAGCTTTAAATAATCTAGTACTACAGCATCTGTCTGTGCTGCGGATAGGGGAAAGTCACGCTCCCAAACCGCAGATGTGTCGACTGCTCCATTGACACATTGTCAGAAAAAGAAAAGCTTCTACCGCTTCTCGGTTCAGCCATCAGCGTTGGTGATGGATGAAACTCTCAGCACTTAGAAGGAAGACTGCTCCACTGGCTTCGATGCTGCAACTGAACCGAGGACCTACCTTTATTTACAGTACCATGTTAGGAGACGTTGTAGTTATGTAGAGCATGGAGGCAATTAGCAAGTCAAGGTTCTGAAAGGGTAATGACGGAGGCCAGAGAAAGCAGAAAAGTCTGGAGTGACCATGTGACCAGGCATGGCCAGACTATTTCCCTTGAGCACAAACATACAATCCAAATGGCTCACGGCTGGTGCTAATCGCCTGCAATTATTAATACTTACACAATTCAAAGTAGAAACAAAAGTGCATGGTTAAACAGGCCATGTTTGCTTCTCCCGAGGTGGACGAGGTCAGCTGAACCACACGGAGAGAAAACACTTTGTGAACAAGGTCAGCCGTGATTACTGAGCCTACCGTCTTTCACGCACCATTAAAGCCACATGGCCAGTGTTCCTCAAATTCTTCAAAGGTTTTTTTTTTTTTTTCCTCAAGCATGTGTACACACAAATTTCCCCAACATCTGATGCGTATTCCCATCTTGAAGAGTCTAGATGAACTAAATAGGCCAAATACAAGCATTATACAGTACACACGCATCTTTATATACATGAATATCACACACACGCATAAAAGAACACCCCAAAGGCACAGAAAAAAGCATCTACATTCATTCATCCCCTGCAATGTTAATTCTTTTTTTATTGTGCCCACATTCACAAACATCTGCAAAAATGAAAGTGCCCAGGCATCTTTCACAAAATAATGCAACCATATGAGGCAGAAAGGTCTGGAGAGTGTTTGGTGGCCCAGATGACGCTACAAAGGAAGCATAATCGATCTCACATGCGCTGTCATGAAGCTCACGGGTCGAGGTATGGCTGGTTTCAAAAAAAAAAAAAAAAAAACCCTCATTCAAAATATGATGAGTGAGGAACATGAATGTGCCAAGGAAGCATTTCAGCATCTCAGCATTTCAAACCCCTACATTAGGGGCAAGAAAGTCCAAGGGTGGATTAGCCTCACATTTAGCTCAAGTTGTAAATATTTGGGTGGAGATGTTGAGTGACATTACGACGGGCACGTCTCCTTAGCAGCGAGCGGAGACGAGAGACAGGGTGCAGGACTGCCTCTCCTCACACCGCAGTTACTCAACATTGAACTTCACTTCATAAAACTCGCGCACACTTTTATTACTTCTCAGGGTTAGGAAGTCTTAAAAGCGAGACAATGCGACAGCAGACCCATTCTTCTGCCCTGAATAAAAGGTCTTTATTTTCTACACCCCGTTGAGACATGGTCTACACCCTAGACATCTCAATGGAGCAGATTTGTCCTTCGTGCTTTCTTAAGACATTTCTGAAAAGAGCATGGAAGGTTTGCTTTTCAGATACATTACATTACATTTACAAATTTTCCCAGCATTTGCTAATTACAGTGTCCTCAGTGGTGGGACTTGCGAAAGGAGCTCACCTCCTTACAGCCTGGAGCAAAATGAAATGATGCCTAAAACCTGTTTTCTTTGGCTAGAAATGTTATAACACTGTCATCAGTGGGAACTGGGAAATTAGCGTGCTCTGTTTCCCATTCACATTACTTTTCCTGCTGCATGATTAATAGGTGCAAGCAAATCCAATTTTCAAAAATCATTTGGGTGAGGGGAAAAAACATACAGCAAGAAAAATAATGTGGTGATGTCAACGTGCCCAAGTTAAATAAGAGGCAACCTATTCTGCAAGCTCAGTCTCCCCTGGCAGGCGATTCTCCGTGGTAGCTCATACCCCCTGCTCCGAGTCTCCGGACAGCAAAAGATTCAGATGAACCTTTTCCACAACTAAGTGGTGTGTTTTTCCCATTATGCCCTTAATGTGATACAACACTGACTTCCACATACAGTATAAGATGTATACCAGATTGACCGTGGTAACGCAACCTGCGGGATTTCCCGATCCGGGTTGTTTTTTTTTTTTTGTTCCCCCCACCCCACCTCTCACCATGTTTGAATTCGCAAAACTCAATCTTGTGTGCCAACAGAAAATTAGACATATTCTTAGATTCTGATTTTATCCGGCGTGTAAGAGCCAGGATGTTATCATACTAGTTTAACCTGACAGTTGTTGATCGCTTCAATTCACCCGTTGCTGTGAGGCATTTCCTTCGAAGGTCTGAAAAGAATAAACATCTAACATTTAGAATTCCACCCTGTCTATTTCACAACAAAATACTTTGATCTGTAACTAATATAATCATTCGCGATCGGACCGGTCGGTAGAGACAGACCAGATGTAAGACTAACACTGTTCTCCGTCTCTCCGACAGCCGGCGTAAAATTGCACGTAAGCCGTATTTGGAAAAAGGAAAGTAGGTTCCTGAGGATTCTCTACAGTGAGAAATCCCTTGACATGATTTTCAGAAATATAAAAAAAATTTCTTTTCATGCGAAAAAAGTGTAAAGGCTATTCTTTATAATGGATTGATGGTCAGATGTGCAGTACTGTGCAAAAGTCTTGAGCCACCACTCATTTCTTCATTTTACTCACTCACTCATCTTCTATACCGCTTTATCCTGTATTCAGGGTCGCGGGGACCTGGAGCCTATCCCAGGAGGCTTAGGGCACGAGGCATGGTACACCCTGGACAGGGTGCCAATCCATCGCAGGGCACACACACACACACACATACATTCACACTCTCATTCACACACTACAGGCAGTTTGGGAACGCCAATTAGCCTAATCTGCAGGTCTTTGGACTGTGGGAGGAAACCGGAGTACCCGGAGGAAACTCACCAAACATGGGAAGAACATGCAAAGTCCATGCACGGGAACCCTGGAGTTGCAAGGTGACAGTGCTAACCACTACACCACCATACCGCCTTCTTCATTTTAAATAAAATAAAATTAAATGATGTACGTTTGATAATAATAATAAAAAAACAGGAACAAATCTCTAAATGCCCGAAAATACAATAAAAAACGTACTTGTTACAACCTCAGCAGCAACCTCATTTCCCTTCTCGTCAGTTCTAACCCCTGGGGGGAAAAACGATTCAGTTATCAGGATATTTATAGAATCATGATACTTACAAAATCGCAATACAAATTGAAAGTCTTTCGGATTTCTCCCATCAAGGGGTCGCCAGGTGTAGACCATCTGATCCGCACACAACTTTTACGCTGGCACAGGTTTTACGCTGGATGCCCTTCCTGACTCTCATTTCATCCAGGCTTGGGATGAGCACTACATCTAGTGGCTGGGGTTTGGGCATCGGATAGTAATTGAACCCAGGCCATCCGCATGGCAGGTGAGAAACCTACCACTGAGCCTATGTATCATGATCACATCCCCAGGGATTCCTGTTCCTTCTACTAATCACCGGCCTAATGATCGGCATGATCATCTGTCATGCAAACCTGTTTCTCACTGGTTCATTGCTTAAGTTAGATGGTTTTTATGTTTGAATGATTCATAGGTCACTGTGTGGCTTAACAAACAAAAACAGGCCAAAAACGAGAGCCAAAAAAGTCCTTCATGAAGCCTGGAGAACTACTCCTCAACACTACATTAAAAGTACATGAAAGTCAGTCTGGCTCTTTGGGAGCAAAAAAAAAAATGAAGGAACGAGGTGTGGCTCAGGACTTTTGCACATTACTGTATAAACATAGATGACTGTCGGTGAAAAAGATACACTTTACTTTTATATAGAATACAATTTAGTATTATGTGCAACACAATGCAGACACATTGTTAATTTAGTAACAAATTAAATTGCATGCATGTTTTTTTTGGATGGGGGAAATGGAAAGAAACCGGAGAACACAGAGGGATCCCACACAGACAGTATTGTAAGCTCTGGATTAGACACTGTAGCTGTGAAACACACAACACTCCCTGCTGCGCCAGTTCAAACCATACACACTATTACATTCATTTATGCTATTATCATAGAGAACTAAGGCTTTTTTATCTGCCTCCAAGGACCTTCTTGTTGGCGATGGAGGCACCTCCGTGTTGTTTAATGTAGTCCTCTTAGATATATATTTTTTTACATAAAGGCAATCTCTTCAAAGCTCAAAAGGAAGTGACGGCCTCCTGAGTGTGAGAATGCTTTCGACTCTCACGTCTCCGGGCGGCGACAGGGATTAGCCACCTCTATGTAGAGTCCATTCATTTGCCCGCGTTTCTCTGTTTTTTGTTCCTGCTGTTTGTGTATTACTTTAAGCCGCTGTTGATAAAGATTCCTGCAGTTAATACGGCCGGGTGTTATTCTGTTTCTGTTATTCCTTCCGTGCATAGCTATGCGAAGTCCGCTGCCTCGGTGTCACATGCTATAATAAACTACCTGGGACGAGGGCCTCGGCCCGGCTGTCTCTTTCCAGACTTTGTAGCCGTCACCATGCGGCGATTCTCATCTCAACTCAAAGCACACATACCCTTAATAGTTCTGTTTACTGAATATGGACAGGATGATTGTTTTTGTGATTGTGAGGACAATTCCTTTTTTTTTGTTCCTGTAACGACACTCTTTTGACATAATCTGGCTCCTCTCATGAGCATGACACCATTTATCTTTAAGTATGATAGAATGAATCATTTCAGGACAGCGAGTCCTTGTGGTCCTCTAACCCGGCACTTTCTTTAGCTCATCCAGTCCCAATCCATCCATAAGTAAACACCAAGTACGCATCACACCCACCTTAGGTCATACCCGAACAGGGAAAAAAAAAAAAACATACCACACACAGACAATTGCACGTGCATACATTATAAGCAAAGATTATAAAGTCCTCGTGGGAGCCAGTTTGAAGTGGCATGCCAAACAAAACGAGCATAATGTATTCATTTATCAGCACGCTTCTCAGCATTTCGGTTTTTGTGAGGCCGCTCTGACGTTCCCATGTATGTCGTAGCGGCAGCAATGAGCCATGCATATTCGAGCAGCCGCCCGGGAGCCCCGAGCCAGCATTCTGGCCGCATAACATCCAACCACCCAGCTCCAGGGTTCAGCCAAGTAACTCTTCACCGCTCAGTGGCCGGAATGACTAATAGATGCTTGAATATGTGAACTGGCTTTCTGGAGACGCACAGGGAGATAAAAGCGGAAAAACAACAACGGGGGAAACCGAGGAGAGGCGTCTGTTTCCACTTAGTTCTTCTGAGATCCACAACATTCCCCATTGTTGCCTGAAGAGGCCCGGCTGTGGGCAAAGTCTTCATATCTTAAAAGGAAGCTGTAATTAGCTAAGTGACAACTGTGTGTGTGGAGTCAAAGCAAAGGAAGCCTGCTAGTGAATCCTGTCAGTCAGCTTTCCCTTTCTTCCTCTCTCCGGCTGGAGCGTCTTGCGGCATGTGCCGTCTGGACCGTAAACCGTGTCCACTCGCTTGGCAAGAAGTCCAGACGCCCTTTTCCGGGTGACTGGATCGTTAAAGAATCCTTCGCATATTTGTCCGCTTGCCCAGTTGCTCGTTGTAGCAGGTCACTTTGTTTTAGCTAGGAAAATGACGCAAGGAGACCAACTTTTTCACGATGGACCGCCTGAAAGAAACACCACGCCAGCCAGGCTTCAACCGCCGCCAATTCACACGTCCATGCGAACAGAGCTGCACGCAATCAAATGTGCTGGCCTGTCAGAATTCCTCCTCACCCTTGTGTGAAAGGCAACAGCACTGCTAGCAGGAGGGAGAAATCCAGTCAGGACCAAGACTGCGGGTTTAACAGCGCCTTTGTTTGTTTTTCTTGCCGTGTTCCTAGATGCGCAATTTCATGCGCAAAAAAACCGGAGCACATTCCTGGAGATCACTTTTGTGTTTAAGCTCACACTTGCAAAAACAATCAGCGGGACCAAGAGTTCCAGTAAGGTTGCTGGCGTGCGGGAGGGCTTAAGCGGTTTAACAACCCTGAGGAAATCTTAAACCTAAACAATATCACGATTCTTAACATACGCAAGTCTAACATACACAATCATCCTTCGCTCCTAATACCTCGAAAAACGCGGTTTAGGGTCGGAATTAAAGCACAGCCTCTGTGTAACTTTACACTATGCGCTAATAAGTGCATTGCAGCACGTCAAGCATGAACATACACGAAATAAACCCAGATTTTAGCTCAACATTCCAGAGCCAGAGCCTGAAGGCAGTTAATCAGATGTATTATTAACATATTACTGACCTCAGCAAAACAGTGACCAACCACAGGAAAGATGGAGTGAAAACAAGGCAGAAACAGACAGAAAGAATGTCATATACTAGTAGACTGTGTTATATGACATAACGCAGAAATAAATCTGGAGGCCTACATTTTATTTTTCCCTTTCTGTATATACACTACGAATAGCAAACAATGATATGTAGGTGGGTTTGAAATGCGGCTTGATCGGACAAGCGTTGCGTCATGGTACAGATCAGATACTGGAAAACACCAGCTAGTTATAATTACTATTTAACCAAATAGTATAGTGCGGCAAGAACAGCCAGCTCTAGGACATGTTCGTCTCTGTTAAGGAACTTTAAAAGCTTCTATGTGAAACCATCCCAATGGGGTTTCCATTTGGGAATCAAGTAGAACCGTTTTGAAGGGAATTGTTTTATTTGCATAAAGCTTTTAGTGCTTCTTGTCACACAGTAGATTTACAGAACTCTAGGGCGTTTTCACATTAGGTACGGTTGATTTGTACCATGCACTGGAACGACTGCTCCCCCCCACACTACTCCCCCGCTGGCCAGTGCTCACATTGCTTTTTTGCTGCGTTCTCGGGCACACGTGCCTATTTACACTCTCCAATACAGCAGATGGCAGTACATGGTTTGTAAGCCTCCATTAAACACAAGAAAAAGAGAGAACAAAGAAAGTCTCATAACTTTCGTGCTATGTCTAATATTATTGATGTTTCAGAAGAAAATGTCAAGACCAAAGCTCTTGCTTGACTAATGCTATTGAGGATGAGATTGACATTTCGAAGTAGACCGACGGCTAAAGCGATCTACTTCCGTTTTTAGGTACGATTGCTTCCATATCTGATTCATTGTTTATTTTGATCACGATCGTTCAGCTTGAGAACTGTATCCAAAAGGTGGTCTTGAGAACTACAGTATACAGCGTACTTGGGCGTGGTTCATGAGTGCAGAACGATTGTGATCAAGATGAACCAGACTTTGGGGTCAAATGTTCTTGGAAACTATCCCTGATTTGAAAGCGATCATAGAAAGCTCTATAAATTAAAAGCCATAGATGATAGTGGAAGGAAAATTCATAAGGAAAAAGAATACCATTTTCAAATTTTTTGTATTTTTTAAATTTTTTTATTAAAGCCATTGGCAATAATGCTAACTCAGCCATTTTTGCGCTTACAAAAGCACAGTGATATGTTCTCTTCCTTTCTTTAGTTATTATTTCATTGATTTTCAGGCCAATTATACAATTTGACGCCAATCATTCAAGATTCACATTCTTCTTAAACTTAAATTTTGCTGTTTGGTTTCTATTAAAATATGCTCAAGTGAAAAGATTAGATAAAGTTCCTGCATTGTTGCTGTTGTTGTCACTCCAGCACTGCATGGGAGATCACATGCCTCACTCACAACCTCCTAAAAACTCCTTACTTTCACTACTACTATTATTTATATCAAGCAAACCAGACACATACAGTATGCAACCAGCATGTTCACGGTCAGTACTGGATATGGCCAAAAAAAAAAAAAAAAAAAAGAGTGGAGGACAGCATGACACAGCGAGACAGACTGAGTGTGCACATTCATTACAGTGCATTCCTCTTGGCCCTTTGAAACATGTGCAAGTAGTTCTGCCCATTTAAATCCAATTACGATCTGGCCCGGTTGTCATGGGAACTACCAGTGATAAACACCCCGGTGTGTAATGGCTCCAAACTATTTCCCAAATTATAGGCGCCCTCAGTCAACATGCCGCATTAGGCCTTGTCTCCTGTTGCTGCCCCTGATGGGGGTAGGGGACACCATTTTCAGAGAACACACTTGCTCTTTCTATTAGTCCCGCAGGCTAAACCCGGCTTCAACTCATTCATTGAAGGAAGCTCTGAAAAAACGGTCCCTGGCAGGCACCCGAGGCGAACACCTCTATAAACGTGTCCTCGATAAATGTCGCCAGCATTACCTCTACCGAGTCTGCAGACAAAACTGGTTTCATTAACATTTTTCCTATTCCTATTTATTCCTACTGTATATATACAGTATATGATATATATATTTATATACCTTTAAAAAGTTCTAGGCTTGCAGGTAGTCTTGTCATATACATGCTTTTAATGTACTGTGCTAATATATGAGCTTTTAATATACTGCTTTTTAATATACAGTACTCTCAATATACTATCATGCAGTTTAAGTTTCATTACATTTGCCTTGCTCTCTCTCTCTCTCTCGCTCTCTCTCTCTCTATCTTTCTGCCTCTCAATTCTCGTCACCGCAGACATTTCCACAACCCAGCTAATCCACTGCAAAAATGCTCTACATCCAAGGGTCTACTCAGGATGTCTACATAAGGGATTTAGAGAACAAAGATGGAAGTTCCCTTTTGAGTCTGGTCTGGAAACAACACTGGGTGTAATGCTCAAATATTTACATACACTTCCTAACCATAGAAATGTCACTCAGCCTACCGGTCTCTCTAAACACACCATACCTGATGCTCAAAGCCGAAGCACTTCTTTTAAGGAAATCCTCAGACCAATTTAAGTAATTCCTGTTACATAATATTTAGCAAACAGCTTATGTAGAATTCTTCTGGCAGAACATCAGAGGTTTTTGTGCGAAATGATCTTAGGGACGGTTTAAATGAATTGCAAGCAAGTCTATTAGAAATAAGAAAAAATTGTAATATTGTATTAAATAGATGAGGTATGGATCTGATACCAAGGATCAACATCAAGCTGATACAAGCAGGAAAAAATAGTGGATTGAATATGGGAGGAAAAAATACTTGAATCCAATCAACTGGTTTTTGTAACAAATATCAGCGAATAGCTTGTAACCCAACAAGATAAAGCAGGTTAAAGTATGTTATGTGATAACGACAGTGTCCACAACTATTCCAGTATGCAAGCTGTGAAGAAATAAACTGTCTGGCAAGAAAAACTCACCCTTTAAGAAGGGTCAAATTATTGGCCCGCATCTAGCAATGAAAACATTACAGATTACCGGAATGGGACTAAAAACCATCCAACACATTATTAAAAGCGGGAAGGATAGGATGTGACCATCGACATATCAGAATCATGAATGGAGATCACTTTAAGGCTTGGTGAAGTTGCATGGTATAAAATGGACAGAGGAAATCTGTGTGTGGCCGCCACATGTTAGTGAGGCTACTTCCTGCTTAAATACCCTTTTTTGAAACTTAAAAACTTCAGATATAAAGAGTCTTGACTGTATTAGTTTCATTATATTTACATTTTCGTACATGCAGTTGCAGTTTTGAGACAAAAGTGAAATTCAATGTTTAAAATGATGACAATCAAGATTATAATAATATAAGAAAAACGTGAAAATCGCTATACGACAATCAATATTTAATATGAAGACCTTAATTCCTTAAAACAAAAAAATCCTACTGTATTCAGTTGTGTATAGCGTGAAAAAGACAACCTGCAGTGCTCTGGTGTTACCTGCTCAATCCATGCCTGCTTGATTGCTTCCTAAAGATTTTTTTTTTTTTGACGGCTCTTGCCTTCTTCACCATTGTCCAACAGTTTCCTATTGGGTTAAGGACTGGAGATGACCCAGGCCAGGGTCCAGAAATTCAATACTATTGTCACATGGTCAAGTTTTTTAGATTTTAAGTTAATTAACCAGAACTAATTAGTGCAATCACAAGCTTTGTGCACGGGGAGAACTACTGTATAATACATGGTATATGTTGTCTTAATACTTCTGGCCACCATATAAATGTGCACTTTTGTATGAGTCATGTTTTAAAGCTTTTAAGAAATAAATGTTGCAGTTAGTCTTTCAGCTGCTCCTGTCAAAGGGTCGCTATAGCAAACTTCCGATCCACATACAGTACAACTTGGCACAGGTTTTTACGCAGGATGCCCTTCATGATGCAACCCTCCCATTTTATCCGGGCTTGGGGATGGCACTGCATCCAGTGACTGGGGTTTGGGCATTAGGTGGGAACTTGAACCCGGCCTTCCACATGGGAGGAGAGAAACCTACCACTGAGCCACCAATGCCCAATTCTTTTAAGATCAACAACCACTTAAAGAAAACGGTATTATTCTTTAGTAAGGTCAAATAAGTTTGTAGTAATAATATCAAAAGGTAATGCAATTTCTCATAATGTGGAACAAAAAATTAAGTACACAGACTTCTTGGGCTTAAAATTCGATTTGTCACACACAAACACAAACGCACTTTTTTGTTTTGTCTATTAGCACAAGATCAATTTGCACAGCCCTGTCTATTGTCTCTCACTGTAGATCCATTAAGAAGAAATTTAGGTTTGAGCATCTGGTTAACTAATTACAAAAGCAATAAAGCAAGTTCAGGTCATTTGTAATAATTTGCCTTTGTTTAACCAAATCTAATCAGTAGTTTAGCCTGCATAGTTTCTCTCACACTCTTTCTTTTTTATTTCACTCGTTCTCTCGCTGTTTGACAGATCCGCAGGGGAAAAAAACAGACCTTGCATGAGCGCTGAGACTGAGCCATGGACCCTCAACTCTTCACTGGCTGTAAACCTACGATCTGAGGTCCAGCTGTGTGAGCAGTGCAGCCTTTAGAACACTGGGTGGCTCTGTGGGCCCCACACCATGCCTCAGATTCACAAACACACACACACACACACACACACACACACACACACACACACACACACACATCGCATAAATATGCTATCCGGGCATGCAGGGATATCAAAGAGCACAATCCCCTCAGCCAAAACTCTTCTTGTGTGTGTCCAGGTCAAGAAGAACTACAGACTGCGAAATGTCCAAACAGTTCAGAGAGCGGGAGAGGAAAAAAAAAGGATAAGATTTACACTTAGCTGGGGAATATACAACACAATCCATTCCAGGAACAAAACTCTAACAATGGAAAAATACCTTTTTTTCCCCTTCTCCTTTGAAGTTCAATAAAAGCAGATCTCTCTGTGCATGAGCGCTTGGATGCAGGAACACTGCTGGATGAGATTATACTTATTTCCACACCTGAGGAAAGGCTACACGTACATGAAACAATTCTTGCTTTGACAGATTGGTTCTAGGCCAAGCTCATCTGCCTTATAGCCAGCTGAATTCTAACATGGAAAAGATGTTAATGATATTCAGATCCACTACCTAAACACTTCCTCTACCTACACGTCTTGCCTTTATTTGGAAACCTAAACAGCTTCCATGTGTATGTGTTTTCATGATGTACATGTAAACTCCATAAATTCTATAAAACATATATATGGCAGCGTCCTAGTGCCGTGTGCCTTCACTACGGGAAGGTTTCCGAGTAGAAAAGTGCTCGCAATCTTTTCTTCTGAGTCGTGCCACACGCACGCCTGCGTCCCTAAACTATAACTTTGTATGGTCATAGGTTTTGACTAGGTGGAAAAAAATGTCTGTTTGGTGCCAGAAATCGACTTTTGCTAAGAGTAAACAGCTTATTCCTACCTCCAGTCAGCAGAAACAGAAAGGAAGACGCTCACGTGAGCAGACGCAAAGGAGCGCGTTTTATTTCGGTCTGCGTATTGACTGGCTTTCCTGAAATCGGACAGGGTTAAGTAGCTGCCGATGAGCGATGTGGAAGTCAGGGTGAGCGGAGACGAATGAATTGACAGATCTCCCACTGGAGCATAATTGAAAATATTAGCTTTCTCCTCTGTATGACAACCGAGAGAAGAACGCTTTCCACTGTTTACCTCAGTCGTGCACAAGTCTTATCAGTTCCCCTGCTGCTTCCAAACAAGCTGGTTGATTACTGAGAAAGCCTGCACTATTAAATAAGAAAAAAAAAAAAAAAAAAACAGCTTTTTTTGTTGAGCTCCTTGGATACAGCCGGCTTTGCCTCAGTGCTCTCGGAGTCTTTGGAGCTTATATTTATCTAAATATGACTTTGGAGTAAATCACTAAGCTGTCTGGCCTTTAAAAACCGAGCCCTATTTTGGAGGACGTTTGGCTGGATTCTGAGAGGCTTAGTTTCTCTGAAAACAATCCGTGGGCCGCTGAGCCACAGCTCGACGGTTTATACGCTCGAGACGCGCTGCACTATTAGGCAGCTATTGCGGCCACCGCGACACACTACTTTACACCGCGGTATACAATTACTGTAATTATCATTTAAATACTAGTACCGCTTGTGCATCTTGCACTGAAGATATATAAGTGTCTAATTACAATGGGGATTCGGTAAAACATTGGTCATAATGATGCACTTTAGAAGTGCTGATGAGAGATTCATCGTGCTAGCTGTAGTAGGTGCCGGAGTCACATGAAGGCTCAAATCAAACGGTTTGGGTTTTTGTGGTGCTCAGAAAGCCAGGTCCTGCTTCCCATCTGGAGTCCGGCAGTCCGAGCCAAAAGAGGCGCAAACCAGACGGAGGATACCCCGCCCCGCATGTGTGGAGGCTGATTTGTTTCTAATAAATAAGTGCAGTGAAAAGAAAAACAAACATCGCCACGGTGGGGGTTGACATGCGGGAAAAACTGAATTGCTGGTGATATGAAAAACAAAGCGTCGGGCGGACATTCTCAGAAGCGAAGGGACACGCGAGCCAGAAGGAAGCTGGCCTGAGCCCAGATCTTTATGGCTGTGCAGACATCGGGGAAACTTCAGGCCTGATCAATCAAAAACATCCCTGAGAGGTGATCATTACGCTGTGACAAGTTAACTGCTCGTCTCCGCCAGAATAATCGAGTCCAGAAAATTAAAGAGAAAGCGAGAGCTCCAAATTGACCGTAGGAGGATTCGCTAAGCTCAACGCACCCATTTTCTCCTAAATCACAACAATCACACGCAACCTGAGCCCAGTGTACAGTAATAGCAGGGGCGGAGCCATAGCTCTTCCTGACTGAAAGACCCCACACTCGAACCTAACCAGCACACGGGGCCTGACTGCACACAGGAAGAGGAGTTAATATGGAGGCTTGCTCTGCTCCACCATTAATAAATAGAAGCAGGCATGCTCATGGCCGAGCTCTCATTCTTCATTTGCTTCCCATTATCCATCGGTATGGAGGTATGAGAGCGCAGGGGCGGGAGGAGGAATCTTTGGAAGCTGAACCAAACCAACTCCATGCGCTGCATGTGTGTGCGTGTCAGAGTACGTGTGCGTGTGTAAAAAGCAAATATCTTGGCCTGCGCTGCGCAGAGACTATAACTGCAACCACACGCTTTCCTTCCAGGCAGACGCAGAGAGCTGCGCTACGTACACGCTGACCACAAATGGACCGTGGCCAGCTCTCGTGACCCCATGACGCCCACTGTTTCTCCGTTGCTGCCTCCCACTGTCCCGGCCTGTCTCACTAAACCTGGGCCTGCCACAGCAGGGTCTCTATCACCCACCCAGACCACCAATGTTCCACTTCCCCTCACCTCAGGCCCCTGTTTTAGGGAGATCACGCCCGTTACCTTTCCCTGACCCCTGCTAGCATAGGTCAGAGTTCGTTTGTTTTTTCTAACTCCGTCCTCCTGAGCTGAACAGATTCATTCGTGCTGTTTAATCCAGCTGGCAATATCTGAGTATTTTTAATAGGAAGGTTAGAAGTAAGTCAATTATTTCACAGTATCACCGAGCCTGTGACAAGGCAACATTATGAGCCTTACAGAAACCACCCCCAACCCTATACAACCCTGGTTACTGAAAGACTACCGTAGGTTACCGAAGAAAAAAAAAACATCAAAAGGTATCATTTAAAGAATAGTGAGGGGATAAGAAATAAGGGGATTTAGTGTATATGCCTAGCATTTCTTTATCCTTTTCCACTGCTTCACAACAGCCTGCAGCCACAGCGAACAAGTTGTGATAAATAAGAACATCGCTGCCAATAATGCTTCATGAAACTGCTAGCGACAAAGAGGAAATGAAACCATCATTCCTGCTGATTGTTTCTATAAAGGCCCGGCTACCCACCGAAGAAATATTAAAGGCTGCTCAGTGAGCTGTGGCTGACATAAAAGGGAATTTCATGTCTGTAAACCGAGTCCTGATCACTGTAATCATCCATGTATCAAATATCATTGCAAATCAAGTGCGCTGGAGTGATAAGACATCAGCGGGATCTTCCTAGCAACGAAAGAAACAGCGGCAATGTGACCTCGGAAACAAAGTGCTACTCAGAAAAAGTTCTAGAAAGCTTTAAAAGCCCCAGAGTGACTCAGATGTCACCTATTCCTCCATTAACACAGAGCAACCCAACATCAATGCTTTAAAAACTTAACCCCTGCTCCTGACCTAACCTGAGCCATTTCTCTTCGATCACAGAGAGTCGTAAATTTGGAAATAAAGGCGGCCAAACCATAAAAACACACAAAAAAAAGTGTCGTCTGCCCCTCATGATCGAACCTAGAGCAGGGAAATGAAATTCATCAACAGGAATCTGGTTCATCCAAGCCAAACATTCCCTGTAACACACCTTCACCACACTGAGTGGAGCCGTGTCACGTTACGCCTGGCCGGGCCCTCGGCCTGTATAAAGGGGCCACATCTGGAGTAGGAAAACCACAGCCAATAACAAAACCCCGTTCTGATGACGTCCTCTTTAAACAGCCTCGTGGAGAAAGCCAAATATTTGACTGAGCTCCCGCCTAGGACAATGATCAGAATTAAGACAGCAGGGAAGTTTGACTGCTGTTTTGATTTGTCTTTTTTCCGAGCCTGGAATATCAAAGAAACATAAACTTACAGGCGGCCCAGCTTGGGCGTGGACTGGAATAGCAGCTCTGGCAGAACCTGCAGCCGGTTCCGGTTCAGGCGCCTGTGAGGAGAGAGAAAAAGAGAGAGGGAGTGAGATAGAGGGCAGGAAAAGGACGAGTGTCAGAATCGTCAAAACAAATGAGAAATGTAATGCAAGACGAACATTAAAGGCACTGAGGAACAGTGTGGGAATGACCTTTTTAGAAAACATAGATCTGTTTTTGGGGGAGTGGGGTTTGGTTTTTGTGCAATGACTGATGGAACTTGAGCGTGCTCAAGATGGGAGAGGAGGGTGAGAGGCACAGACAGAGCTCAGGACTGTTTGACGTTGCATGCTGACAGAGAGCGGATACACACAAACATCTGCCGTAGCACGCAAAACAGAGATCAATGGGAGTACAGGGCAAATATAAACGACACTTAGACAGACCAATCAATCTTTGTGATTATAGCAATCAGCCAGGTCAAACCTGCCAGTGAGGCCAAGACCACGGAAACTGGCCCACGGCAGCATCAGGGGGTCAGGGATCACAGCTGTGCGAGGCAGCCGGGAAATGGGATGTGTTCCACAGAAGACGGCACAGGTTATCTCCTGCAGCAAGCCATAAAAAGCTGATATCCCTCATATGAGCCTCCACAGAACCGGGGCTTTCAAGACGACCCTTACAGAGGGTTTTAATCAGCGGGTGAGGGGATAATAGTGACCCAGAAGGTCATAGGACTAGTATGCAGGCATGCGTTGGAGAAACGATTCTGGCATCTGTGCACTATTTTACTAGGAACAGGGATTCTCTGGGTCGTATCAGCTTTCAGCACGGTCCCTTAAGCCTTAACCCCCACGTTTCTCGAGTTAGGCCTGACTAGGCGAGGCAGTGTTGTGGTTTTAAGGCCTTTTAAGGGTACGAGACAAATTTGAATCTGGCTTGACGCAGGCTTTGGTGCCCAACAAACTCTGCCCAGTGTAGACTTTTCACTCTTGCCAAAATGCAGTTTTGGCCCATAAATCTAAACCTGTGAAAAAATATACAACCTTAAAAATTACGTCGTTTGGTTTAGGCTGTCCAAGACTGTCTCGAGATTTTCTTCTAAGAAAACAAATTAACACTAATGTTCCAGGACTTTACCAACAGCTTATTATCTTTTCACATGAATAAAAGCTGCTTCAAATACAATCACTGAGCCTCATTTATCAAGCCGAATACGAACAATTTTATTCATAAATCATTCATACAAGAAATGTGGTTTTCATGAAAATACAGTTCGTTCGGGGGGAAAAATGTTTATATCCTAGGAGAGCTCCTGAGTTTGTTTGAATTTATATATTAAAGGACTCACTTATATGGAACATAGCTGAAAGGTTTAAAACTGTAGAACTCGCAATTTACTGTAATTTTGTGTATAGATTACAGTGTCAAGGTTTAAAACAGCCCACATAAATTAAAATTTATCGACATGCATGCATGAGTGCATAAATGTAAGAGAATCAGTGTTTTCAAAAGTTTCGCAAATCCTGTGGGATTTTTCTTTAGTTCATTCCAACTACAGAAACATTTAAACACTTTAGGGCTTCAAATGGCAACTGAAATGGTCGCCAATGCGTCTAAAGTTTTTTTATTTTTTTTTCTCCTTAATTTAGTTGTGTCCAATTCCAACCTCCCCAGGCAAGGCAACCACTACCAGTCCGAACACTATCACGTGTTTCCTCCGAACCATGTGACGCCAGCCGACGGCATCTTTGCGAACTGCTCACTTACGCACCGTTGATGGCGGCGTAACACACTCGGAGGACAGCGCTATCCACTCCTTGATACACTCACAGATACACGTGATTGGCTTAGAGCCATGATTGATGTGAGATTCCAGAGTGCGTCCAATCCCATTGTTCAATCAGCTCTCTCCAGGTCTCCGGTTGATGAAAGTTATTTAATTAGGTCACCTTAAAAGTTAGAAGCTTTTGATATCCAGTAGAGATGTGAAGTTTGAATCATTTTAGTGACTCGGTTCTTTGAATCTCGTTCATCAAAATGAATGAATCTTTTTTTGAGTCATTTAGCTCATTTCGTTCTTTTGATCAGAAATAAAATAAAATGATGCATTTTCAATAAAAAAGACCCCCAATACGTCGTATCAAGGCAACTACTACCAGTCCGAACACTATCACGTGTTTCCTCCGAACCATGTGACGCCAGCCGACGGCATCTTTGCGAACTGCTCACTTACGCACCGTTGATGGCGGCGTAACACACTCGGAGGACAGCGCTATCCACTCCTTGATACACTCACAGATACACGTGATTGGCTTAGAGCCATGATTGATGTGAGATTCCAGAGTGCGTCCAATCCCATTGTTCAATCAGCTCTCTCCAGGTCTCCGGTTGTGGGAGGCTATAGCACCTGGGAATCAAACTAGCGAACGAGGGTGAGCACTTTTCCACAGCACCACTCGGGGGCCTGAACCTAGTGTTTTTATCGTTTCTACGTTTAATAACGAGCGTGCTCATGAACATAAGACAGTTTATCAAAGCATTCGACTGTCATAAGCTTTTTGAAAGTGCTCTTTCAAATATATCTGTATCTGTGAATCTGTATATAAGACTTGCAAAAACAACAGGAGTGACTAATTTAACACTAATTTTATAATTGGTATTAACTGTATTAAGAATTTCCCTTTGTTCCTCCTTTTTTTTTTTATTGTGAGCTTTTGAAACTCACCTAGTGCCATGCTAACAAACACGTGCAATGTAGCTTAGCTGGCTATCTAGCCAATGTTAGTCGAGTAACATCAACAGCTGACAAGAAAACTAAATGGCCGAATGAAAAACCTTTGACTTTTCCCTCACTCCCAGTGCTGCTCAGTGAAAGTTCTCAGGTACATTCATCACAGCCAGACTCATTCAGTATTCAGTCATCCTTATCAGATAACGCTAGCAAAGCACAGCTAACTTTCTTGTACCCTTGGCTCCAGCTTAAACAAGTGTTTACATGAGTTTATCTGGTTTACATTATGAAAAGAGTTCAATTTTAGCTCCTAAAAATTGGATTAGGATCCTAAATATTTAGCATTTAGGATCAAAAAGCTTGTAAAGATTTATGTTTGTCCCGAGTACTGTACTTTATTTAAAAACTTTACTAAAAATCCAGGGATTACATAGAGGATGATGTTGATGTTGATGTCGCCACAGTTGTTCAGATCAGACTGGCGAGGAAACGCAAAGCTTTAAAATAAAGAAGGTGTAATTCCTAATGTGTGTGACAGGCGCAGGAATGCGCGGTGTAAAACCCAGGCAAACACAAGAGCTAGGAAGCAGATGAGCACTAGGTGTTTTCAGGGGTGGTCAACAAACTCACACATGCCCGCTCACGGCATTCCGATTTGCTTTTTCTAACCACACTGATGACGATGAGCAAAGGTTTCGCTCACATTCTGATGGAACCATACACAACTTCACAGGCAAGAGAAGAACTCAAACAATTCACACACAAACTCAGAAAATCACGGACAAAGCCAGTCCCCAGACAGCTGTGTAGTTTTCCCTGACCTTGTCCATCTGTAGAAATGGCCTGATTGTTTGGTTTGACCTGGTGGTCAACTTCTCTCAGAGGTGTTAGGATTCTCACCGGGGGAGAGCAAATGGATGTCTGCCGCATGGCAGGGAGCAAATGAGGATGCTGTCTTTTTTTTTTTTTCATTGCACTTGAAATGAAAGTTATTTAATTAGGTCACCTTAAAAGTTAGAAGCTTTTGGTATCCAGTAGAGATGTGAAGTTTGAATCATTTTAGTGACTCGGTTCTTTGAATCTCGTTCATCAAAATGAACCAATCTTTTTTTGAGTCATTTAGCTCATTTCGTTCTTTTGATCAGAAATAAAATAAAATGATGCATTTTCAATAAAAAAGACCCCCAATACGTCTACATACACAAATTTTGGCTATAGTTCCAGTAATCAAAATATTACAATGCAGCTAAG
>JAQMYG010000002.1:22497779-22520007 GCA_030014215.1 Clariallabes teugelsi | reverse complement strand
CTAATCACCGGCCTGATCATCTGTCATCATCTGCACCTGTTTCTCACTGGTTCATGCCTTAAGTTAGATGTTTTTTTATGCTTGAATGATATGAGGGGTGTCTCAAGACTTTTGCACAGAGTTATAACTGAATATGAGCTTGTTATTCAAAATGACCTGAATGTGTTCTAAATGACTACAAATGCAGATAAAAATAAGTGCATTATTATTATTATTATTATTAATCTTCATACTGAGGGAAAAAAAGTTTTAAACGTTTTTTTCATACAGTTTGGAGTTTGGAAGGACGAGCTTAAAGTGTTGCCAAATTTTAGGGGGGAAAAAAATCCCGAAAAAGCCCTCTACAAAAACACTACAAAAAAAAAATTCTTACATTGGACAAGAAAGAATTTTTTTCTTCTTTATCTACATCTTTGGACACAAAAGGGGTTTACAATGGTGCGTAGACATTTTGGATTTTTCTCTATACAGCCAGCACGTACTCTGATGGGGTCTCCCAAAAATAACCATTTAATGAATTTCAAATATACTTTATTGCCTTGTACTGTACTTTCACCGCTGAATGTCCGAATTGTTATTTTTAAATATAACCTTCTCTGTTGCGATTAAAAATAAATTCCAGGAAATTCACGCATTATGCATTATAATGATTCCGAATTTGAATATAGATAAGAATATAAGAAACAATAAACAGATACAGATAGGGCCCTTACTGTCTATTGTCACTTAATCAGTCACATCTCATCAGATTTTTTTTTCCTGCTAACTCTCTATAAGGTACAAAAGATATCGAGTATACCTATGGAGGTGCCCGTGTTTTAATATGATTCCTATCACCACCTACCGCAATGCTCTCCTGTGCTCTCATAGTGCTGAGTGCTATTTGTCTTAGGCCTTGTTGAGGTAGAAGGCACCCTGCTGCAAGGCTTGTTTGTTCGCACTTGTGCCAGATCAAATAGAGTGGTTTATTACCCCGCCACGTACGGAATAAAAGATCGCCCCCCCTCGTCTTTCATCTGCCAGCAGCGGAACATCATGTGGTCACCACACGTCTCTGTTGGGCACGAGTTCTTAAAAAGGACACTAACTAAGATGACTACGCCTGTTCTGCACAGCATCACTGCTGTCTACACCATCGATGCTAACATTTGGTTTAAGTTTTGACTTCAGCAACATTCCGCAATCCAGAATCTAGAAAACATTCCGCTTTTGCCTTCACATTGGTCTAAAGTTAATGTTAAACTAACACAATGTTAAATTAAATCTGACTTAATTAGCTCATGGGGTAGGATGTCAGAACGAATTGTTAACATCGCAAATCAAATCCGAAAAGATGATAACTGATGACTGCTCCGAGAGTTCCTTTTTAAATCAGTATTGTAAGCGATCGTATCACAACCCATGAAGGAAAGCAACTGCATCATCAGAACCTTTGGCAGATACTGTAAAAGAGTGAATGTGCCAGTAAAAGGTTAGACTTCTCATTATATCTGGCTGGGGTTTGTCTTAGGGAGGCTTTTGTTTAGTAAATATTATCATTCCCATATCATGTCGCTGCATTCCTGGCTAGAGGAAGCTCTCAACACATTAAGCAGACCAGACAAAAAAAAAAAAAAAAATGAATTGTTTCATATTTCCTTTGTGTCTGTTTACTCTCCAGATCGTCCATTTCCAAAAACACTGACAGACGATAGCTCAGACAGCCAAACGGCACAGTCTCCGAATTCCTAAAACCAGCAGAAAGGATCCGTTAAGGGGCGACAAGGCATTTCCGAGACTTCTCGGCTAAAGGCGTAAATGACAGCTAGGCCTCACAGGACCCATCCATAACCCAGCACCCCGGGAGCAGCCTGGAACAAACTGAAAACAAAGGAAAAGAAAAACACCAGTAGGAACAAACAAAGTGAGTGTGGCATACGTCGATGGACGTCATCGCAAGGGGGAACAGCAGAAGCAAAATAAACCCTGAGCGTCCTGACCATATTTAAGAACGGCGGCCCTGCCAGAACTCCACAGCTTCTGTTTATTCAGCAGGAGGCTTGTTTAAAACCAGGCCAGCTCCTGGTTCAACGGATGGATCATGTAAATCTCATCAAAGCTGAAAGGGTCAGCTCCTGGATCTGACGAGGACAACGCTGCTCTGAATTCGAACCGCTCAGGCGTGGCAGCATCCTAGTGGATTACTAAGAAATTCCAGCTTGATCCTTTTGTTTAACAGGTTGCTAGATGCAAACCATTGTGTTCCAGGCCCTGGTTTAGCTTCTATTACTGTGAGAAAAAGCAAAACATGCCAAGATGTATCCACACTGTATGAGCGTAGTCTGAATAAACGTGTCGCATCCAGCTAGGCTGAAAATGACAGGGATGATTTGAAGTCTGGGTTGTTGCTTAGGTGACAAATCTCCCATAACAAAAGCAAGACCTTGTTAACCTGAGACTGTCGCGATGCATGCACATGATCAAACCCAGTCCTGGATTAAAGCATGACACACAATTGGAGTCCAGTACAGACCCCGATGTCCCTCCTTTTCATTGGGACCAAAATCAAGAACATTAACGACTTTGACTTGTAGTTTCCAGCCAAAAGTCTTTCCTTAAAAGCATACAATCCCTATTGCCAGACCTGGCTAAGACGCTCGGTTCCTGATGTTTCCCAGAAGTCCATGCCCGCAAGCAGAGCCAGCAGCTGCCTGGCAGGCTGCGCTACAGCCGTTCACCAGCGCGCAGTTTTCACACATGCTGCTCTTATGTCGTGCCTGGGTCAGGAGGACACCGAAGACCACAAACCCAATTCCTGACCAAGCGACTGTTAGCTCAAACCTCAGCACAACAAATATACACACATGCTTCTCATGCCTCTCAGCTGCACCAATTTCTGACCGAAATAGCTCTGCAATTTGTCTCGATTTGATTCTTTATATATAGTGATTATTATTACTTGCTTTTGTCATTATTGCTATTATTGTTATTATCTCCCTATTAATAAAACTTATTCTTATAGTTTTCCATTAGGAATATATAAATTATAGGAATTATAGGAATACAGGGCTTGATATAAACTACTCTGCCAAAAAAATGTCACCATTTGGATTTAAATAAGCAAATAGCCTTTGATTGGACAATGCAGCGATTGATATTCTTTAGTTTGCTATAATTCTTTTAACGCTAACTGTAGCTTTTCATTTCCTTAACAGCCATGTCAAAATACACACATCGCATGAAACTCATACCCAAGCATCAAGATCAAGCAAAGAAAACTAATTAGGAGATTGCTGAAATTGCCTGAAATTGGGTTAAGAATTATCCAACACATTACTAAAACACACAAGGATAGTGCTGACCTGTCAAGTTATAGGAACACTTACTCACTCACTCACTCATCTTCTATAGCACTTTATCCTGTATTCAGGGTCGCGGGGACCTGGAGCCTATCCCAGGAGGCTTAGGGCACGAGGCATAGTACACCCTGGACAGGGTGCCAATCCATCGCAGGGCACACACACATACACTCACACACTACGGTCAATTTAGGAACGCCAATTAGCCTAAACTGCATATCTTTGGACTGTGGGAGGAAACCGGAGTACCCGGAGGAAACCCACCAAGCACGGGGAGAACATGCAAACTCCATGCACACAGAGACGGGAATCAAGCCTGACCGGGAATCGAACCCGGACCCTGGAGGTGCATGGCGACAGTGCTAACCACTACACCACCGTGCTGCCATGTTCTAGGAACAAATATAATAAAAAAATAATAATCAAGAATGAACGTGATCATTAAACGTTTGGTGAAATCGCATGGTAAAATAACAATGTTAGAAAGCACACCTTTGTTTAAGACCATTTCTGCACACACTAAATGTGAGGGGAACTGACAGGATTGGGACTAAACAGCTGTGTGGCTATGAGAAAACCACTTGTAAGTGAAGCGAATGTGAAAAAGACTTGCTAGGCAGAATAACGTTTGGACTTCGCAGGTTTGCAGGGCTGACGAGATTTATGCTAATCTGCCTGTGTATGTAAACTCCTGATACACATGATTGGTTGATTAGATAACATACGACGACAAATTGTTGAATTGTAATCAAAGATGCAAATATATTAGTCTACATGAAAAGCTTAGAAGAGGATTATAATCATGTAATCATTTCTTAATTGCATTCTGTCTTACTACAGTTAACTAGCTAGCTTGCTAGCCATATGCCATCATTCTCTTAGCAACTAAAATATTCGACTAAGCTGCACGTTGACTGACTAATTAAATCAGGTTTTATCCAGCCTTGTGATCTAAAGCAGAATATTTAACAAAATATATATACATATATATTTTCTAGCTAAAATGACTAAACCAACAGATGCCCATATAAGGGAATGTGAAGATCCGAGCCCATTCGAGAACCTGCACATTGTTCCAGTAAGAGAGGATGCCATTCCCACTTCTTCTTCTTTGCTGAAATACACTGAGGCATGCAGGGGGTGTAAGGGGACAGAGAATGGCATTTGGCTCATTCTTTCTATCTCTCCCATTTCACTGTGGACTTCTGATGAGAGCCAGCAGCGTGCTGTGCCAGCCACAATGTCCCACATTGTGCTCCTGAAGTGTGAAGACCGAGAGCCACTGGCCACTGTGAAAACCCTGTCACTCCACCGGCTGCACATATGTGCGAGTGAGAGCGAGCACGCGTACAGGTCGAATGTGAAAGAACAAGAGCGTGCATATGCGTATGTGTATGCGTATGTGTATGCGTATGTGTATGTGTGCGCTTGCACATGTGTGTGAAGAATCGTATATATGTTACTAACAAAAGGTTACATTTAGAGCGAATATTTATTAAATATTCACTAAACATGGTCATGAGACAGATGGGCGCTCATTATACTTCCATCAGCACTGCAGGGTGTTACAGGACCGGTGGCAGTGTGTAAACCACCCCCGAGAGAGGTGCCGAGAACTTGCACCTGGACTTTTAGTGGTCGTGAAACGATATTTTATGGAATGACTTCAAGTCAAGGCATCTGCCACTTCTGAACTTTTCAGGTGACAAACTAGTTTCTTAATCCGGCAACCTACAAAATAGCATTAACACTGAATCACAGGCGAATACTGAAAATCTTAGCGAGGTATAAAGTAGCTTTACCGACACCCAGACCTGACCAGGTAAACAAATAAATGGTCCAGTGCGTGAATAAAAGGGCTTGCCTAAATTTATGTTCCTTCATGGACATTCCTTACAAAAGCCCTAAGGGGTTTGGAAGGTTACAGGGGTCAAAAGACCCTCCAGTTAAGGTTTGTATGTTTTGCTTGTCATGCTACATTCAGAGTAAAGAACTCTTAATTCAAAAAAGAAATAAAGAAATAAAAGAAATAAAAGAAAATGCATAAAGAGTACTGCTCCTATAGCTGGGTAATATCATTATATGATATGGTTGTTCTGAAACATTATATCACAATACACTTTCCTGAGATGATGGATGGATGGATGGATGGATAGAGAAGACTACCTATATACAGTATAGAATCATAGAGTAACTGCAATTTTACCACCTCAAATGCACTCATATTAAAAAAATAAATAAATGATTTTGGAGTCAGTTTGGTGATAAACAAATTAACACACAAAAGAATCACGATTCATAACGAAAACCGTTTTTTTTTCTCCAAAAATATTTTAAACATAGATATTTTAATAACTTATTTTTTCTTTTATGATGATTAAGGATATTTGATGTTAACATTGTACAGAATCTTTAAATTGTAAAACTTCACAGTTTTACTACAGAATTGCAGTGCAAAATTATTATTTTTGTACAAAGAATTATAAAACCTAGCATTGTACCTGACTGCTGGGATGTTTTTAGCAAACATATGTATTGTGTCCTGTATAAATATCTTCATGATTAGGCCTGCACGATTTGATAAAAAAAATTACCCTGTGATTATTTTCACACTTATTGTGATTGCGATTTAAACATATTTAACTATTCAATGCACCATTTGGTGTTTAAACGCATATATCAAGGTTAACATTTGTGCAAATAATGGCACAAATTATCTCATTAAGAAGATGTTTGTCTATATTATTTATCAACTTAAAATTATTTTTAATTATATAATAATTTTTGTGAGCATTAGATATGACCATTTAATCAACTCCTTTTACACATTATTCTGGAATTTCCTTCAGGATCAATAAAGTATCTATCTATCTATCTATCTATCTAGTTTCAGGGTACATGATGCCTTGGATGTCTATTATTAAATAGCACTGTAACTATGGTATTTTTATTATAAGCATATAAGCAGATTAACCTTACTAGTGATTAGAGGGAAGGTCAAAGCCTGTTAACTGTGTGAAAAGCAATCCAAATGCTCCCCATTTCACATGATTTATACATCATTTAATTGCTTGGTAATCTGCTATCTAAATGCTATAAAATACAAAATAGCACAAAAGTTCCGGATGAAGTATTACAAAGCAGTGAAACATTATAAAACTACGGCATTAAAAGTTTACACATCTAACTGTTCACCAATGAACTGGCTCCTCCTAAGAGCACCGTGAACTTGTGCATATTTCTTTCACAACAGCTTCGGCTAATGCCAAAGCAAACCGTTTTACACTTAACATCTGACCATTTAAAAACGTCCTGAAACATCATGCCGTGTTTGAAATGCTTGAGCGACCGTAATGGGTATTTCATCCATTCCAACACATCATCAAGAAGCGGCCAGTTCATAAAAAGTACGTGAGGAAAAATTAAAAAGAACCGCAATTGTAAATATTATTCGAGATTATATTCGTGAGACTTCATAATGAAGTCTTTTTTTTTTTTTTTTAAAGTTCCTTTCAGTACACAGCCAAAACCACATTGCTAGCATAACTCTGAATTAAATCAGTGTTCATATAATGTTCATGTGTATCCAGCTGGACTCTTGGGGCAGCGGAATATGTAATTTTTTTTAACTGATTGCAATTTTGGCTTTTGTTGTACTAACACTGCGAAGGTTGTGATATACAGTATGAATGGCAAATCACACACCCACATGCATACTGTACAAACATGTCTGTCAAACTATCAGAAAAGTATCTGCCCCTTTTCATAGCCCTTATAAGCCTTGAGTTTATTGTTACGTATTTTAAATAAATGAAAATGAGGATTGCAGTGCCAGACTGTTGCTATTCCCCCTGTTGATCAGTTCAGCAACAGGTTACACAGTTCAGTGTATAAGTTTAAAGATCTCCTCTGATTGATTACACGTCTAAACACAAAACCTATTTAATGTTCTTGTTTTGTTTTGTTTAGCTTAATTCCCATGATAAAAAAATGGGCTAATTATATATAGATAATGTATGATCTCATTAAGAGGATGTTTGCCAATATTTATTTATTAACTTAATAATTTTTAAAAAAAAATTGATTTAAGTTACTGACAAACTCTACATAAATTCCTGACTATGAATACCTGTGATAAATTGCAAGCCTTTCGTGATTAAATAATTGCACAGATCCATACCGCGACTTTGATTTTTGTAAGATTTGTAAGAAATTGTGCATGATTATTTGGTCAGCTCAGGGTTACCATCATTCATAATATATGTAGCAGCAATATCATTTAATTACTTCCTAACAGTTCATATTAGATCCATTTTTCTTTCTGACAAATAATAGCTGCACTTCACAAATTAACTGGGTTGATTTTTTTTTTTTTTTTTTTACTGAATCATTACTGATCTATTCATTAAATGCTTGCACATCTTGTTGCATTCAATCACATCAGCCTTGTCAGTTAATTATCTTAGAACTGGCAGTTTATTCGGATGTGTTTTGGTTCATTTACTATAATCCCAGGTTGCTCAAGCAAAATTAACTCACTATGGGTCATGACATGAATGCATTATAACAAAAGTCAATCCTGGCTAGAATGCATTGAGTGTTACAGTTATACCTGGTTATACCTCACATCCTTATTATATTACATGTGCATGTTTCAAAGCATAGCCTAGCAATGCAATCCCGATGTGATGTTATGCATGTATTGTATTAACAGGTACATATACCGTAGAAATGCATGCTCACAGACATAGGTACGCGCGTGCGATAACGTGCGAACGAAAATCCCCAAACATCAGTGCACCGATTGCGCTACTTACAGCCGCTCGGTGTTCCTCGGGATGCCCCTCGGTACACTCTTGAATGCCTGCGCCTGGCAGTCCACATGTGAGCCCGAGCAACTGCACTTGTGCGGACACGCGCGCGCCGCGGCCAGGCACAGCAAAAAGCCGCACAGCAGAGCCAATGAGGAGCCGCGCTGGAACTCCGGGCGCCTCTCGCGCGCAGCCGGTGCCATCGTTACCCGCAACTCGGAAACGCAAGAAGACAGAGAGGGAGATCGTAGATATAAATAAATATAAATACGATCTTAAAAAAATATCCGGTGCTTGTTCCAAAGTCGGTCAGGATCCGTTAACAAAAATAATAACAAAGACCAAGTGATGAACCGAATTCAATTTGTGATCAATTCTCCAGTTTGCGGGTCTCCTCCAGGCGCGTGGACTCAGTCAGGAAAAGTTAAACTTCCTTCCATTCATCCGCTGAAACCAGGAAAGTGCGCATCCGAAATCCGACATGACCATCATTACACACTGATCTGCATAATATTCCTCCTTATTGTTTATATGTTTATGTGCGTGTTTACGTGTATGTGTGGGTATAAATATTTATACATATATAAATTCAAACAGAAGCGTCCTGATTATCTCCTGTGCACAGAAAACTTAAGTTGATCCGAGCGGCAAATCCTCAGCTGTAGGAGTTGAGAAGACAGACAGCAGGCGCACGAGCAGAAACTTCTGAGGTGCGCGGGGAAAGTTTGCGCGTTCACTCAGAGAAGTGCGGGCGGGCGCGAGGGCGCACGCACACAAACACACACACACACAGGCACACATACACGCGCGCGCGCACCGAATCCGCGCGCTCTACACTCCTACTGGCTCTCCGGTGTGATGTCAGTCTGGGATGTTTGGGGGTCTCCTGTAAAAAAAAAAAAAAAAAGGTTCGGATAATTCGAATAAAGTAACAGATTGATCGTACGTAAACAAATAATAGATGCAAGACAAGCGATCACGGATAAAGCTAATACTGGTGGATGTTCTACTTTTAAAGTAGACAGCCTAATGATTTTTGTCCTGCAGTGTACTTTCTGTACTTCTGTGTTTATGCAGCGGTAAGTAGCACATCTGCACATTTGCTCCTAATGTCTACTAATGAAACCTGGCTGGAAAAAGTGGCCTGCGGGATTTCTTAGAATAACTCGACCATACTTGCTGAGTCAAACTATTTTTGTGCCATCCCAAAACCCATTGAGAGCGAAGTTCCTCTTTTTGTGGTGATTAACTTCAGTCTATCCGCTGCCGTCACAACTGATTTTTCCTCCTCAAAGCTCAGCATTTTGCAGTCGCAGTGCCCTCGTCTGGCCAGAAAGTAAACATGTCTGAGACAAACTTGTTCAAAAATTGCTTCCATACTCTTAAAAAAAAAAAAAAAAAAGAACAGGTACTACAGTATTAAACTGTACCATGCCTTCTCACTGGGGTGGTATCCACAAGGGTGAGTCCTTTGTACTCTCAGTTTCTTATTACAATATATTTATTCATTCACGCCTGGAGCCTATTCTAATAAGCTCAGGGACACCCTGGATGGTGCCAACCCTTTGCAGGGCACAAACAGACACACATGCACTCACTCATCCAGTCACACATACACCGATCAGCCCTAACATTATGACAACCTGGCTAACATTGAATATTCAGTGATGCGCTGTGGATTCTGATAACCAGCATTAACCTTTTCCTCAGTTTGTTCTACACTAGCATTTTTTTATTTGATTGCACTACACGAGCCAGCCTTCTCTCGCCATGTACATCAGTAAGCCTTGGTCACCCATGACCTTCTCGCCAGTTCACAGGTTTTCCTTCCTGGGATCACTTTTGGTATGTCCTAACCACTGCACACCAGGAAAATCCCACAAGATCTGCAATCTTGGTGATGCCCATGTCAAATTTCACCCTTGTCAAATTCAATCAACTCTTTACGCTTGCTCGTTTCCAACACATCAAATTCAGGGACAAATATGTCCCCTTGCTGTCTAATATATCCCAACCCACTTCCAGGTGCCATTGTAATGAGATATTGTAACTGTAGCTACTGTGACAAGGGCCAAATTGTGATGTGTGATGTGATGGGTCACATCAGAGCAGCTCAGAATCTTGTGGGATGTCCCTGGTCTGCAGTGGTCTGGACATACCAAAAGTGCTCCAACCAAGGAAAACCGGTGAACCAGAGACAGGGTCATGGGCGGCGAATGCTCACTCATGCAAGTTGGGGAGTGAAGCCTAGCCCTTGTAGTCTGATCCAATAGAAGAGCTAATGTAGGTCAAATTGCTGAAAAGGTTCTGACAAAAAGGTGTAAGAGCACAGTGCATTATTTTTGGAGTGACAAAACAGGAGACCTAATCAATATTAGGCAGGTAGTCATAATGTTATAGTTGGTTGGTGTATTTATTTGTTTATTCTGCATATTTTATTCTATGCAGGGACGCAGAGGGCCTGGAGCCTATTCCAATAAGCTCTGAGACACATCGGTGGGATGGTGCCAACCCTTTGCAGGGCACAAACAGACTCACACTGACTCACTCAGTCACACATACACACCACGAGCAATTTGGAGACAGGAATCAGCCTACAAACCATGTAGAGTACCCACAAAGCAACTGGAGAACATGCTAACTCCACGCACACAGCCTGGAGGCAAGATTCATATCCCCAACCATGGAAGTGTGAGGCAACAGTGCTAACCCCTGAGCCACCAGGCCCAGACAGCATTTTTGTTTTAAAATACAATACATTTGGGATGTAAATAACAATTCTCGATTCTAAGTTGCTGGCTGGTGGTGCATTTTTATTGTTTCTGTGAGAGGGCTAGGTTAAAGGTTATGTGCCACACTGGTTATGACTCTGCTAGCATACTGTAGTATGAACCTCCAATGTCTGCGACTACTATTGAATACTACTAATTTTCTAATCCAACCAATTTAGTGCCACATTTTTTCCCCAATCATGAAGTAGTGAGGGGGAAGTCATATACTGTATACTCATATCACTGTTCCTGTCATGATCTGTTTCCATAAGTTCAGCAAATGCATTCAACAGCCAACAGTCTCCCCTTATACACCATATCTGACCCATCACTATCATGGAGGACAGCATCTTTCTTATTTTGAGGAAAAACAGCGATGTTACATCCCCTGTCTTGGGTATCAGATGTAGCATTTGACTCAAATGTAACAAAGATGAGGACGTGAATAGAAATTTAGGCAGATTAAAAAATGTGTATTGTATAAGTACTGTATGTGTATAACTAGATGCAAAGTGTTATCCCACCAGCATAATTGCTTTTGAGATGTTCACTCATTCTATGACCGCACTAAAAATAAAGCTGAGTGAAAGTGCAAATGCATATATCAATACTGGATACCTTGAAGATGAGCTGTACCAAACATTTCTGTTCTACTGTATCTTTATTATCTTTGCTTAGGTTAGGCTTTGATCTAGCCATCCTCTTGCTCGTGGTGCAAACTATGGAGTCAGATCAGTGTCATAATTCACAAATAAATGTTATGCAAATCACAATGTATTTTCTGATTCACAAAAAAATGCAACATGTATTACAAACATATTTTTCATTACAAATTATATTAATGACAATAATCTAAAGGTAAAATGGTAGCATTTTCATAATATTTGCACAAATTTCCGACTTTCTTAGTATGTGCTATATTCTGTTTTTATGCTTTAATGACACTTGAGCTGGCGTAGACTGCAGGTTTGTGCAAAACTATATGAGCCATTTTAGATCCAATCTGTAGGCAGAACACACGCTTCAGTAGAAGAGATTGCAAATGAGGAAAAATCTGACCTTTTGTACAAAGCAGTTAACACGGTCAATTTCACTAATTTGCGAACATTTAAACAGGAAACTAGAAAAAGGTACAGAATCTTGAATATTAAAAAAAGAAATTGGACATGTACTCTATCTGGTTTAATATAAAACCTCTTTTTACTTCCAATTTTAAATACAAGGGGGAAAAATTATTTTCATTGTGGTCTCAGATTTTTCATGATGGTGCTTATTAAGAAAAGAATATAGAAATGCCCTCAAACATAAGAGATAATCTGCAGGTTTATCTGTTAGCATCGGCAAACAAAAAGAGCAGGAACATATTTACACAGATCATTTAGTGCAACATCTGACATCATAATAATAAGATATCACTGCATAAGATGTGGAGACATACTTTATGCAATGCTGAGTTACTGCAGAGACTCGGCTCGGATAGTTAGCGATCTATGAGATGATAAGCACGATGCCATAGACTGCAGGATTAGCATGAAGATTTGGAATCTCTGTTATGATGTGAGAGTTGGATGAACTAAAGGACTGAAGTGCTTCTGGAGTAGTCTTTTAGGCAGAGAAAAAAACAAGGGCTTGTTCCGACTGGTGCCGTTGCTAACGGTGGTAATCAGATGGCATGTAGAATTATTTTCTTTTTTTACACCATTTAAAGAAAGGCCAAAGAATTTCAAATAGAAGATTAAAACTCCACATTTCATTAGAAATAATTCACCCTGGTCTCCACCGAATAGCACATACATGTACTAAAGCGTAAAATTATAATGCAACAGTTAGTTCTGACAGAGTAATCCGATTGGACAAGAGGCATTCCATGAGGGGTGATATAGAGCATAACAGCACTGCGACTCTGTGTCACAGGTGTTCTAACAATCATTAATTACACTAACTGTTGGTGAAAGCCTGGGTGAAAGTAGGTCGGTACAGTACGCGGTACCGAAAAGAGAAAAGCCCAGCTGACTGCCAAAACCCATATTTACGGGTGCATATTCAGCAAAAAGACAAATCTGATAACGTTATATCTATTATATATATATATTGTCCATCACCTCCATGGTTCAGCTTTTGGCGACATACTGTAGTACTGGTAAGAATTTAAAACCACGTTTCACCCATGTTAATTACACTCAGACTTGTTGCTAACTATTAGTCATGCCAGTCATGGAAGGATATGTGTTGGCGGAGCAAAATAGCTGAATAAACAAACAAGTAAATTATATAAATGTTGATTGTAGAATGTTCTATAAAAGCAAAATCACACTCGACGTTGTGCTGTTGTACTGAATATCAGTATCATGTTTTTAGGGTGGATTTTTTTTTTTTTTACTTTTATTTTTGACTGTAACTACATTCATGCTCCCATGTAAAATATACAAACTACAGTACATTAGGAGCCGATGGTTAATGTCCCTCACCAAAGTGAGGGTATAGGTTATGTGTTTATATACATTATGTATTTCATGTTTCATGAACTCTATGGCAGATGTTTTGCTTTCTTCTGCCGGACCTCAGTATTCCCCAGAAGAGAGTGAACCTCAACATGATACGGAGTAATGGGATTAAAAACTATGTTTAGAGAACAGAGTGGATTGAGTGGAAGTGGATAGCTTCATTAAATCCTGGTTGTCGGAGCTCTGTGCTGCAATACAGCCATCCAGAGGAGACTTGTTTAACAGACTGAGCAGATTGAATCAGCAGCCATCTGCCAGACTAATTCACTTACATTATTTCTTTTAAGAGCAAATAGAAACACACGTTTTGACCTTATGGACTTTTTCATCTCTCTCTCTCTCCATCTGCTGTTCCTTTGAAGAATCCATTGCTCAATTCCCTGCCGTAACTCGGTTTCTTAAACACTGCCAGTAGAAAGGTGAGGCTAAGCCGTGAACCATGTGCTTCACACTTCCCCTAACCCACACACACATGGCCACAGCCCTATAAATCCGGTGTGGGTGTCAATAAGTTCCGATGTGCTTGCTTTACTGAGGGCTTTATTCTTTTCACTTGTTCACATCAGGAGCTAGGAATGTTCCACCTGTGCCGGAGTGTGGAGAATGAGCATGCAAAAGGGAAGAGCACTACACTACATGTGTTGGATCCGAATATCCATGCCCCAGGTCTGACCCTATAAAAATACCACAATGACACAGCCCCAGCATGATAATGTGAATCTTGCGCCAGTGTGTTCCTGCCCTCGGCAAAGACGCGCCTTCGTTTAGTCAGAGGATTTTGGTTGTTGTTGAGGTCAAACAGATTGTTCAAGTCCACAGACACAGTGCACGTACCTAAACACCCATTGTAGCAGAAACAACATGACTGCCATAATAAGGTTTTTCCCTCAACCCTGGGAGCGTGTTCCTTGGCGAACAGGGTGGGAAACCTTCATCACAGCATGCATAGAAGATTAAAACTAGCAAAGTTATCACAGTAGCCACTATAAACTGTAGTTAGTTTTGAAGGTACTTCTGGAAATTAATATCAATATCTTGAGTGTATTTGTCCATTCAAGGGGTCAGTGTTAAACCGGTATGCCTCACGATACAAGAGGTGAGTGAGCAGTGCACAAGGAAACTTGGCATGGTCAGAGTGGATCAGATCCCAGGGCAGTGGAAGAAGCACCATGGCCAAAGACCTGTCTGAGAAAAACGGGCCATTAGCATACCATTTAGACATGAGAGGCCCTTTTAATGGAGCACTTAAACCTAAAGAGAAGTTCAAACTTTCCAGCAATTACGTCATTTACTCGGCCTATCTCTGTGCCGCAACATTGAGTGGGAGAGCTGTCTCATATGGATTTTCTCTCAGCCCATATATTCGCTCTCTTTGTCATTTTCTGTGTGTCGAGGATTGTCGTTCTGCAGCTTGGTAACTGAGAACAGAAACAGATTTCTCATATCCCTGGGTGGAAAATGATTTTCTCCCTTTGTGCTCAGGCACAAGTAGGAAAATAAGCCCTCAAGCATAAAATGCAACTGCGACATTTGTTTTACGGCCCGCAGATTTCAAACTGATTTCCTCCTCCTAACCAAAGAGAACAGTTGGCAGTGCACGCTATAGATTCGAGCTTGTTGCCATGGGGTTCCTACAAGTGTTAACCAAATGGAACATGAATGGGGAAAAAACGCTTGTTTTTCTCTGAGTCAGCTTGCATTTTTTTGCCACCTCTATACGCTACAGAACTCTGACAGAACCGAAGGCTGTCTCTGCTGCATCCTCCAGCTTTTCAGGTGCACGGGGGAGTCCAGAGCTACAGTACCAGAGAAGATGTATGCGTGAAGCATTGCGACCCCAGCCACTGCTGTCACAGAAAACTGTTCATTACCAGCACGTTATCTAGCTTATAAAGGGGGAAACAGGCAGGGGGTGGGGAAGAGAAGAAGTGGGGAGGTGGAGAGTTGTGGTTAAGGGAAAAGTCTGGCAAAAACAGCCCCTAGCCTCATGGACACCCAACCTCAAATGCTCCTGGGAGAGTTTCAGCTAGCTAGAAGCACTCAGCTCATCAGGACAGTCATTCCTTGTCAGTTCAAAAGCAGCCTAAAAATAAATGACAGATCTTTGTGGGTTTATAAAGCAGACTATTTTTTGATATTTGTGCTCATTTTGGTAATGGCACACAAACAATTAGAAAACAACATCAGATGTGCCACAGCATTTTCTTGTTCTACCAGATCATATTTTCTTGGCAAGAGCCTTACTGGACCATAGTCAACCCGAGGCGGCTTCTTTAACAGGCTTGACCTCTGATCCAGCTCTGACGTTGAGGTTTGCTCTGTTTGATGTCCAGCCTTCTGCTAAATCTCTTACGCTTTGCGCTAGGCAGGAATAATTATGTTAAAAGCTGTGTTTATCATGACCTGAGCTGTGTAGCTTCTCTCCTTCACATTTGGCATACGAGACCCTTTCGCTTTGGCAAGGGCAGGCATTGTGTAGACCCAATAACTGCAGAAACTAATGAGTAAGCACAGCCATAATTGCCATAGAAACAACTCTCTAGGTCTGTGTGGAAGACAATTAGCTGGGCACATTGAAATAGTAGGAAGATTTATAGGATGATGGAGTGATTATGATTGCTTGTGTACTTCTAGTGGGATGGGGGTGGGGTTATCTAGTGCCCTTCCATTCCTTATGTTTCTATCAGGATTAGCCTATAAACAGTTACACATGTGGAGCTACCCCTGACATTACAATGTAGGACTTTTTTTCTTTCTCTCAGTATGGCTGGATGATTGATGATCCAATTTACTGGAGAGTTATCATGCACCTAAATACAAACGGCTGCATGAAAGGGGTGGGTTGCTTACTCGTCTACTATTATTTTCCAAGACCAAAAATTTCATCTGCATTCCTAGAATCGGCAGTGTTTTAGAGTGGCTAGGCCCTAAATTCTCAACGCGGTGATTTTGTTGCAATTTTGATGTGAAGGTTTGAAATGTGCCTTTTTATGGACAAACTACAAACAAAGCAACAACAGTAAAGCTTAAGACTTTTTACAGCTCAAGGACACAGAAAAGAGAATCATAAATGGTTGATTCCAAAATCCTAAGACTGATCTACCCTGGATACACTTATTTTTCAGTAATAATCTCTAATTAACACTAACCTCCAAGATCAGGCAGTTGATTGGGGCCAGCACATGCCGGCCATATGCACTGCCCTCCACCTCCAGCTCATGGCTCTGAGCTATTTACATTCGGATGTCCTACTAGAATTCATCATGGCCCTCTGCAGGGATGACTGTCAGAAATTTGCAATCCAGTTTGCTTTGCTAAAACAGACCGGCCAGAAGCAGCTATTAGCAATTGGCCATTTGAGAGCCATTCGTAGCTATGACAGGGTTGACCTCGATCTGGCCACTATCCATCTCTGCACAGAGCTGTGATTGCCTCTCTCTTTCTTTTTTCACCTCCTAAAATCTGGCTGACCAATTTTTTCGTATTAATTTTCAAATCTGTGCTAAGTCTGTCACTTCTGCGCTTGGCTGGCCTCACCACTCCTCCCTCCGCTGGGTCTTTTGTCAGCAAGGCCAAAGAAAGCCAACTGCAACACAAGTGGACCCTCAGAGGGTTTCACAGATTTAAATCAAAGAAACTTCTGGGAAGGGGGATGCTCGGATAGGGATTGAAAACAGCAAAAGTTCAAAATCTCCAGCAAGGCATTTTAATTAACCCGACCTGACAGAGTGATTTTTGTCTGTGGGAGAATGGCACTCGGGCAAAAGGGGTAGGGGGTCTCTTTGGAAGTCGAGAGAAGCTAGTGGAGAAAGCCTTCCAGCTCATAGACGGTGAAATCACATGGAGACTCAACAAGCCCGAACAATGACCTCCTTTTCTTGCGTTCACTTTTGTCAACATGAGAAAATTAAAAATGCTGAGCATTATGAAGAGGACCCTAGAAGGTGAAGGTCGAATGCCAAAAGCTTACACATTGATGAGAGAGTTTAGCAGCTGTGGCGGTGTTTACTTTGAATAAGCTGGAAATGCCCTGAGTGGCCCTGGCCCAAGGAAAACAATGTTCCGCACTGACTGGCAGTGGGAACTCTATCCTTCTGCAAGCAAGCCAGTCGTGGTCTGACATGGGCACCGAGGCCCTTGCTAAATCAGGCCTTATTATGTTTACAGCGGCTTCGCTGTACAAAGAGGAGGGAAATGGAGGACAGGAAAGGGCTGAGCTGAGCAAACGCTACACTGTGTGGTGAATCAAATGAATAGGGAAGCACTCCAGTCCATAAAACCACAATTGTGCTTTGCTACTTTGAGGCGCTGTGTAGAGATCTCAGCACTTTTGCAACTTTCTTTTGGAAACGCTAATGGCGATTACCACAGAACGTTGCGCTTTAACAATGGTGCTAGTGTTACAGGATGAAATGTGGAAATAGGAATTTGACAGGATTCCATGAGATGTTAAATGTGCCAGTTCTCTGTGGGTGCTCAAATTGTAGCCCATAAAAGCAGCCCCACTGGCCTAGATTGCGCTATATGCTTTAGATTACCGTTAGCGAGATCCGTAGGTCTGATTTCATTAATTTATTCCACCTGCACAAATATAGCTGTGATATGAGATACAGGACATTCTGCTACTGCAACAGTCAGATTAGCCAAGGTGCCTTTGGTCCCCCCCTATCTGTACCATCCTTGGTCTTTGATTGTGGCTTGCGCTCTGAATGAGATGGGTAAATTGCGGTTCTGTGGCAGACGTTTAGCTCTTTGGGAAGCATTACAGTTGGATTTAAAGTGCATGAACAAATACTCAGGACAGATAATAGCTTTGCTGTCATAATTTCCCAAATCTCCCAGGCACCAGAGCACGTAAAACACCAATCAGATAACTTTTACACTCACTGGCCACTTTAATGGGAACACCTGTATACCTTGTGATACAGGCATTACTCAGCAGTACATTGCACGGCACATACAGTAGAAGATTTTCAGTTAATTTTCATATCAAATGTTAAAATAAGACAAGAAATTATATCAGTATAGTTTGATGGCTTGAGTAGTTAAAAAAAAACATAGAACAAAAACAGAACATATTTAGTGCAAGGGTTAAATATTTCGTCAGACATATGGGGGACTTTTTATTTCCACCCACCTCTGGGGAATAAAAAAAAGTAAATTAAGAAAAAAAGAAACTTACATCTTATGTCTAAATATAGCAGAGCTTGTTCCTGCTTATCATAAGGAAAAAGTACTGATAAACTAACATTTAGTTTCATATTTAAATTTATACTATGAGGTAAAGAACATCATAATCATCAATATACAATGAATAAAATGATACATTTATTTTACAATTGTGTTATGTTAAATTAATATGACATTAAAAGTGCAATTCATTAAATTTTATTATGTTTGTTTTATTTTAATTATACTGCAAGTGATGCAGGGAAAAAGGTTCACCCTGGAAAAAAAAAAAAAAAATCTACCATTACTTACAGTACACCTGAAATGAAAACTTTGACAGGAGAATGAAAACTTTCTTTTCCATGAGGTTGAGGACAGATGAGGTTGAGGTTTCTAACTTCCTTCAGTCTCAGCTACACTGTCCCTGCCAGGCCTCTCCTCCCTGCTGTGTCACTACATTCTCATTCTTCTGAATTAATTACAATGAGCAGGTAGAGAACAGTGAGAAAGAAACTGAGGACTCAGTTTCTCTTATAATCAGTTCATCTAAAGCCTGATAATGTGTGAATATTGTATAGTATACTATACATGACCGGATTACAATGTAAATGTGAAACGGACAAATAATATCCTATGACTGTAAAACAGCGTCCTCATATCACTCTAAATACAGTATATACTGTCTATACTCTATATACACTTTATGAATATTGTTGACTGTCTGTCTGTGTAAATAACTTGCCTTTTAAGCGGATTTTCCTTCTGTATCTCTTTCCTCTATTCCGTCTCTTCATCCCTACCTTCTTTCCTTCTAGTGATCTTTTCCTTGTTCCACCCTTTCTTCTTTTTTCTCCATTATTTAATTGTTCCTATCATCCTACTCTTCTTCTTCTTCTTTTCATCCTTCAATCCTTCCTTTTTTCATTTTCCTTCATCCTTCCTCTTTTCCTGCATTTCTTCTTCTTTTCCTTCCTTTACTCCTTCCTTCCTCTTTCCTTCTTTATTCCTTCCTTTCTTCCTCATTTCTTTTTTTCTTCATCATCCCTTCAATACTTCCTTCCTTCCATCCATCCTTTATTCCTTTATGGCTTTCTTATTAATTTCCTTCCATCATTCCTACCATCCTCCTCCCCATCTCATTTCTATCCTTCCATCATTCATTCATTCATTCATTCATTCATTCCATCTTTCCATCTTCACTCCCTTCCTCCTTCCTTTCCTCCCTTCCTTCTTTCCTTCTTCCTGTCCTGAACCAAGCAAAGGAATGGCAGCAGGACAGAGACAGACAGGACAGAAACACAGACGCTAATATTGCATTGCCACTTCCCACTTTGTCCATTTCCTTTCTTTCACCCTTCCTTCACCCATCAACTGATTGGAAGAGTGACGCTGAGATCAAGTGTGCAAGACACAGAGGGTCTAATGCTGTGCTCCCACATGTCACATGTCACTTTGCTGAAACTGATGGAGAGTGCAAAGTGCTCTTTCCATGTGAGACCTGCCAGTTCCGCTCATGCCCCAGCCAGTCTGATGTTTGGACGACCGAGGAACACAGACCCTCCAGAGAGCTCAGGACCTGCTCTAGCTGCATGATGTCAGCCTCAAGGACCTCAAATAATAGGACCATGCACAACTCTCTTTAAAAGCCTTGATGTTTTTTTTCTTTTTTTTCTAGAGCGTTTCCCACAGCCTTGTAGCGATGATGGAGACTACTCAGAGATCGTGAACTCATCTGGACCCCAATAATGGAAAGAGTAAATAAAATATTACGCAACACTGCAGCCATGAGGAGCCAGCTTCATCTTTCACCACTGCAGTTAGGATATTATTGATGCAGGAATGTATTGCACAGTTTATTGGTTTATAGATTTTTAACCCAAGTCATCAGCTCAGATCAGGTCCTTATAGATGACTGTTAAAGCATAAAACTAGTTCCTGGGAAGAAGGACCATCTCTGTAGACTATGTAAATGACCATGATATTGATCATTTTAATTCCCACAGATTACTAGACTTGAGACCAGTCAAGAGCATTAAGTTTAATGTTAGTGCCATATCTGTAACATCGATATGGGAGCCAGACAGTCTCTGAAATGTCTTTGAGAGATTCTGATGCATGAGTCTGCTGAGCAGTTCTGCATTTTAAACGTTTAACTAGGCAGAAAGTTTATATATGTAGCAGGCAGTGATTGAGTGCGCGGCCAGCACATTGTGTATTTACACAGCGCACGCTTCCACCACCAGTGCAGTGACCAGCTACAGCAATTAGCCTTTCATGCTTATCAGGGAGGGCTTGGAAACACACCACAGGCCACGACGGTAGCACCAGACCTGGGACAAACTGACGCAGCTATGAATAAGGAGGAAGGATCCTGCTCTGTTTCAGATCAACCATCTTATCACTGGCTACTTAGATACGATATCACTCATGATGGGAGCAGACTATAAAAAAAAGGGTTAGGGTTTCACTGATCGCTAATGTTATTTATGTTTAAAAAGCCGTCTCCTGCTCTGTTTTAAAGTAGAAGCCTCTAGACAAATATTGTAAATATTGGATGTATAATAACATTTCTGGGAGGTCTAACATCTTGAAAGGAATTCTGCACTACGAATGACCTTGGTATATATCTATACAGAGGTCATTCATATTCTCACGTGTTTGTCATGCACCGCAAACCAAGGACTGTAGAGATTTGATAAAGATCACAATATCTCACCATCTTAGCCACTTGAGACCTGCTATGATTTCTTCCCTTAACAATCTCTGACTTTTTTGTGTCCACCGCTGACTTTCATGCTCATTAGCATCTACACCAGGAAGCATTAGATTTAACATAAAGTCTGGTCACCGTTATATTTATGACTTGGCTATCTTTCACATGTATCATCCAAGAACAGGTCACTACCCTCATGAAAAGGGAAGAAGTGACCAGTGGTTTTAATGGACTGTTGCTACAGATCCCAGAGAGGATATATTTGTGACATAGTGGGACTTTGCCACTGATATATCCTCTTGACCAGACAGCAGGATGGTGTTTATCAGGAAGTGGGGGAAACAGAGTGCAAGGTATCTGATACAGAAACATGCAGTTCGTCACAGATATTTCTTAGCTTGTCAAAAGGTCAACCAGCAGACCGTGGTCTAGTCGTTTCCCCTACAAAGTATTTTATCAGACTGAACAAAGCACTTTAAAAATACTGTAGTAGAGTACATTCATTTAGAAAAACAGACCAATCCCTAAGGGGTAAACATTAAAAGATAACTATTGATGATTCAGTTATGTTAGCTGCTTATTCAGATCTTCATAAGCAAGAAATGTTGTGTTCCAGACGCATTATTGCAAGTTCTCCTTACATCAATACTTACATCAATAATCTGCTCTGTAATGCACCAGCTCTTGTAAACAGAATAAAAATAAATGCTCTGGACCACCAACATCCAACCATTTAGGTGAACTAGGTCCCATACAGAAATGTAATACAGTGGAATCTCGGATTACGAGTAATGTGGTTTGCGAGTGTTCCGCAAGACGAGCAAAGATTTTTTTACATTTTTGATTTGGAAAACGAGCGTTGTCTTGGTTTACGAGCACCGAGTATCATGTATCATGCATGCGCTTCTTGTTTTGACGCCGA
>JAQMYG010000002.1:22453824-22465439 GCA_030014215.1 Clariallabes teugelsi | reverse complement strand
TTGTAGAATGTAGAAAATAAATCACTAAACAAAAACAAAGAAATTTGCAAGTGACCCCAAACTTTTGAACGGTAGTGGTGAGAGAGAGAGAGAGAGAGAGAGAGAGAGAGAGAGAGAGAGTAAATAGACTTGTATCTTCTAAGTGTGTTTTTACACAAGGCACGATTGCATCGAACCATGCCCAGGTACGATTGCTTTCCGTGCACCACCCTCGAGAATGCATATATTAGTCTAGGTTGCGTTTCCAAATTGCCTGGAGTAAGGATATGAATGAATGTGTGTATGTATAAACTGCAATGGATTGGCACAGCGTTCAAGCGACCACACCTCATGCCCTGAGTCCCCTAGGATAGGCTCCAGGCCCGCCGTGACCCTCTATACAGGATAAATTGGTATAAAGAATGAGTAAGTGAGATAGAGAGTGTTACAAAACTATATATGCTATTTTTTCAATTATAACTTTTATCTATAAATGATAAACTTTTGTGTATTTTAGAATAGAAGAAGTAATATAAGCCTTACAGAAACTGTCAGAGCTGTTATACTGTAAGAAAAGTGTTGCTGTGGTGAATCTGATACAACTACAGCCAACAAGAGTTGTGCAATAGGACTGTTGTGAAAAAAGAAAAATGTATAAGCAAACATGCTCTGAATCTTTCTGGGATTATCAGTAGCTTGAGGCAGGCTGATCCCAAATCAAAATCTGTCGAGTGTTTTAATGTATGAAGTGAAGCGCTTCAACTGCGCACCTCCCTGCTTTTCCATTCTTTCTCTTTTATTTACACACAACCATGTGGTCATGAATAGATGCATTCTAACAGATCTCGTTACAAAGGCCAAAGTTTCTTTATCTCTCGCCCTGTGTTTTCTCGTTCAATCATACCTGCACGGGTGCAGAGGCGACTGAAAGTGGAAGGTGCAACGGCGTAGAGAACTGAAAGAGCTCCAAAGCTGCTCAAGCAGAGGGGCCACCCTGAGGATGGATGAAGTCATTGTTTGCTTGCATAGCATTTCTAGCCACCCAAAGGTATTATAGAGCATGGGCACACGCAATAACAAAAGGATCATGCAGCCACATGGGAAAAGGAAATTGTTCATAGTATTAGCAATGACAACCACGCCAACACGTGTTTCTTACTCTGGCTAGAGTGTTTGTGTTGGAGGGGTTGCATGAAGTGTGTGTGTGTGTGTGTGTGTGTGTGTGTGTGAGAGAGAGCGAGAGAGACGAAACAAACCGGAGAGGCCAAGAAGTTTCTTCATTTTTTATTTTTTTGCTGAAATTCAAATACAGCTGTTTTGTTTGACACTTGGATTTTGGCGTGTGTTCACACTGATTAAATGAATAAACTCTATCTGACCCACTTGGTTTTACTCCATGAATTGCACTTTCCTGTCCTGCCATCTAGTGGACAATTGATGAACTGTTTTTATTTTTAAAACTCAGGTCACCAACTCACTGGAACTAGGAAGTTAAAGATTAGAAAAAGATCATATGATTTCTAATCATGTGATCATGTGAAGAGTGGTTCTTGTAGACACTCTTATCCCTGTTCCACCTAGGAACTAGTTCCGAGCCGGTGCCCAATTTTAAAGCAGTTCTTTGTCATCAGGCAGCCAAAGCACCGGCCCTTAGGCAGAAAAACCGGTTCCATGGTGGCAGCAATACTTTGCTGGGATAGGAGAAAGAACCACTTAAGTCAGGGGCTGGGCCAACTAAAAGTTTGTGACAATCATCTTTAAAAAATTTATGCAATTGGCAGCTCAAATGCTTTCTAGTAATGAAAAAGCCTGGAGAACTGCTCGCAAAACCATGTTGAAGTTTTGAAGCCATTGTCATTGTGCTTGCCGCTAGCATTTTTTTGTTGTTGTTGTTTTTTTGCCAGTATCACAGCTAGCATTGCTGGGAAAGTAAATGGACATATACAGCGATGTAATAACGTGAATCTTTAGTCCATGGAAAAATAAAGCCAGTTTGCTATTGAACTGGCTCTGAACCCGTACTAGCACCAGGCATGAACTAGCAAATGGTGCACTTTGATGGAAAAGGGGTATCTGTCAGCTCATTCTGGCCTTTCTTGTTTGTATTTTTTTCATTAAAAAAAAGGCATTTCTAGTGGCTGATCCAGAAATCAAGGAACTATTCCAGAGCCGGTGCCCAATTTTAAAACAGTTCTTTGTTGGCAGACAGCCAAAGCCCTGGCCCTTGGGGAAAAAAATAAATAAAATTATCAATGGTAGTGCCAATACTTTTCTGGGATAGGACATCACGTCAAGGGCTGGGGTAGGATTATCTCCACCAACTATGTTTGTGACCTCCATCTTTAAAAAATGTACTCAATATGCAATGGGCAGATCAAATGCTTTCTAGTAATGATAAAGCCAGGAGAACTGCTCGCAAAACCATGTTGAAGTTAGCCATTGTTATTGTGCTTGCCGCTAGCATCACCGCTAGCATTGCTGGGAAAGTAAACACTATGTTTAAACACTATGTTTAAGTACACATAGTATACACACATACACAATTGTGTGTAAATTCAGTGGGCTGTTCTGGATGTATATCCACACACAGATCATCGGTTTCTGAAATCACAAATCTGACAGTTTCTAAGATCAATCTTTACTCAATTCTGATGTTTGGTGTGAAAATTGGCAAAAGTTTCTTACTGGTATCTCCACTATTTTCCTGCTTTGCACTAAGAAAAAGTATACATTATGAAAAAACAGGCTCACAGAGGGCTTTGTCATAGGGTTTAGTTATTAATTTTTTTAAAAGTGGTTTGGGCAATGAAATGTTTAAATGATCCAAAACAAGCACAGTATTTTTTGTATCCATGGTATGACCTCTGTTAGGTTGTAAAAGTATCTGTCATGAAATTATCTAGAGTACAATTAGTAAATATTGCATGTGATTTAAGACATTACTGCATTAGGCATTATAGCAGCTATCATAACAATTACTCATGATTTCAATGTTAACGTAGCACTGTTTTACAACTGGACATAAATTGTCATGGTGATTAATGGCATTATAGCATCACCCATGACATGTTTATGGTGTGAGTGCAGTGTCAGATGGCAACTGTATTGTTTTTAAGTTCCTGATTTATGGATGAATGGTCTTTGTGAACAGATAGATAGATTAGGAGAAAGAGAGAGAGAGAGAGTTATCTAAAATCCTCTTTTGTACCTTTTACTCTAAAGGTTAATTATTGACCATGTATGTACTTATATTCTTCCAGGTGAAAGATAGACGTTACAGGAAAAACTGCACTTCAAGTATAGGTAGATACATGGCATGCTTTAAGAATCTTTTGCTAAATAAGTGGACTGTTTTCTCAGTGCCCTCAATCATCTTGCAGGTTTGACTCTAATTCACTTCTATAGTATCCGTAAGAGAGTGAACGGGAGATGTGAACTGGACCCACTGCTCCTCTCTTAGTGCCAAAATCCATCCAAGGGGATGCGATTTACTTCTCCAACATCAATAACCCTAAAACCACAGACAAAAGTGGAGACAGGACTCAAGCACACATGGAAAACTTACAGTATGCTGAAATGTATTGCGTCCAAGAAGTCAAAACGTGACTCGGGAAGGATTTCATATTACGTAATTTTCTCAGTGACCAACACCAAGGGCCTAATTGCCAAAGAGGGGAAAAAAATATTTTAATGAGAATATAATGTCTCAGGTTAAGCTACACAGGATAAAACGTGATTAACCTCTTAAAAGCAATTAACTGTTAAATGGCAGAGCTGATTTCCTAAAGACGTGCCATGATTTTGTGAAGCCATTTGTTTTAGATCCACTATATTGTTTATGCAACTATTTTTGAACACAATTTCTTTTATCCACCACAAGAGCCTGGGGCAACTTTCCTAACCCAACAGGAGCCAATAAAGCAAGCTCTGTTCCCACTGTGGGGGGAAATATTGTAAACAAGGGATTTGTTTTATTTCACAAAACACTCGGTGTACTGCATGAAAAAAACGATACATAAGAGCAGTCGTGGTGGGTTGTGGTATTAGATGGGGGTAAAGTCTAACAACAGCTTATCAATAGCCAGACATGAGCTCTCTTTGAACGCATAATAGGAAAAATAAACTTTTACACACACAATTTAATTCAATCATATTCAATGTTATTTGTATAGCACTTTTAACAATGGTCATTGTTGCATAGCAGCTTTACAGAATACACACACACATACACACACATCATATTATAATTATTAATATATCATAGTATTAATTATTAATATTAATATACTATATATAATATTATAATTATATAAGTTTGTCCCTGATGAGCAAGCCAGGGATGATGATGGCAAGTAAAAAAAAAAAAAACTGCCTAAGAAGACAAGAAGAAGACACCTGAAGAGGGACCTGACTCAAAAGGGAACCCATCCTCCTTTGAGTGACATTAAATAGCATGACCGCAGATCAGTCTGTGCTATTTCTGTGTGCTATAAGACTGAAATACTGTATGTTCAAGTAACATAAAGTCCACACTTCCTGTCTTCCACTACTTGCGTACAAACTGTTAGTGTGAATTTCAGTCATAAACTATTTAACTGTAGTCACAAAACAATTGGCTGCATTGGCCCAGTCCAAGATCATCTTCATGATTATTAAGTGGAATCGTCTGCAGTACTGCACACATTCCAAACAGACCATATGGGGCCATCCTTAGCAGCAGCCAAAGGGCTCCAAGAGATGAGAACCCCAAACAGAAGCAGGCCACCAGAATGTGTCAGACAGGTCAGGAGGGGTCCGGATCATTGGCAACTCAGAAGTGCCATGTGTAGCTCGACAAAAAGTAAGAGAGAGAGAGAGAACATATAGGTATGGTCACAGTCAGATATTGTGTAAGATGAATGTATATTTTCTGTACAGAGTGCAAGCAGGAACTCGGCCAGGACTAACTATGACACCATATCTAAAAGGTAGAGCCAGAAGGAAAGACAGACATGAGGGCTTCCTGGGAAGTAAAGCAACCAGTAACTCCACTGACAACAAACCTGAGTGATCAATGAAAGTAGGAGGAAGACAGCATCTAAACATACAGTACCAGATCAACATAATTCTCTACATCCATGACTCTCTCAGATCTGCTCCTTTATCTAAGGCAAATCTATTCACAAAAGGCTTGGCTCAATAAATAGGTTTTTAGGCTAGACTTAGTCCTAAACAATAATTGGAAGGCCATTCCATAACTTTAAGGCTTTGTAATACAAAGTACTGACAAGCAGCATGCATCCTTTGATGGATCACAAAACTCTAGCAGTTCACTTAGGTACTGTGGCAGTAGACCATTTAGTGCTTTATAGGTCAATAGTAGAATTTTATAATCAATGTCAAATGTGACAAGGAGTCAGTGCGGTGTGGAAAAGAGGGTGATGTGCTCATATCTTCTGGATATAGAAAGGACTCTGGCTGCTGCAATCTGGACTAACTGGGAATTACACTAATCCAACTTAGAGTTAAGAAAAGGCTGAACTAGTTTTTCAGCATCATGTAGTGACAATATATTTCTTATCTTGGCAAGATTTCTGTGATGAGTGAAGACTATCCTAGTAATAATATCTAACCAATGTTTTAAATGAAAGACAGGAACCAATTATTACATCAAGGTATTTTAATGCTATACATGATGCAACAGAAAAGCATCCAGGCAGATGTACTTGTGATTTCGTTTTTTTTTAAGTGGTTCAAGTCCACAATGACATAATGGTTTAGATTTCCTCCAAATACCAAAAACAAAACACTGTAACCCACTCCTTTTTGGAGCAAATATTAATGTAAAGAAATCTCTATGTTCATTTTCATATACTGTACATGCAAATGTATTTTACATGCATCTTTCTCATTATGGGTGTCAGCAAAATGGGTTGGAAAGTTGGGAAGTAAATCAGTGCTTTTGATTGTGCGGAATAACAGAACACGGTTTGGAGAGTAAAACTATAATTACTTCTCTATATAATCCCCTACTACACTAATACACTTATCTCAGTGTTTTACTAGTACTTGGATACCATCAAGGTAAAAAGTTTTCTCAGTACACCAGAGCGATGATCGGACATGGCAGAAACGCTGGCCTCCCAGGAACTCCTTTAATGGCCCAGATATGTGCAAATGGCATGAAGCGATGTCAGGACTATACAGGGGATGTGGCAATAACTCCCAGGTTTGAGGATGGTAGCATATGTAAATAGATGTATTTTAAGTAAAGACTTCTGAAATTGCAGGTGCAATTGTGGAACAGATAAAAGGAAATTACTGAGCACTTTATTTATTGGGTAGGTTTCAGGACTGAGGGATATCATGCACACTGAGATTTGGGTTTGGAAACAAAGTGATGCCAGGCTTGCTGAAGCTCGATCTACACATGACATAGGAGGACAGAAGTGATTTACATAGCGAGCAAATATTACGCTGCCATTCTCCAAGCTTAAAATGAATTTCAAATAAAGCACCAAATTATTACCTTCTTTTATGAGGGAATATGCAACTGCATTTACTACATAATCATCTGTTGGATTAGTGACCTTTACTAACAGTAGCATTAGCTTAACAGTGGTTACTGAATTAGAGTTAACCATTTCATTTGCATCAAATGCAGATCTAATGAAAAAATACTAACATTAATAAACAGATTTTTTTCCAACAAAAATGTGAGTCATCAATTGTCACCAACCATTTTCTTCTTCCATTTTATGTAGCCTTAATTTTCCTTTCTGTTAGCTAAATTTGAATTTCGTCATTTTGTGAATGTGCTGGACTCAACCAGAGACTGGGCTAATTGGCAAAATTCGAATTTAGTTACCAGAAAAGAAAATTTTTATTTCGTCATTTTGTGAATGTGCTGGACTCAAAGAAAGACTGGGCAAAAAACATTGTGGCAGGGATGCAGGGCCAAACCATTCAAACTAAAGCAGATGGGGAGTACAGAGAATGGGAAACTAATAAAAAAAATAAAAAAACATGTATTATTATTAGTAAATTGTGTATAAAATATTCTGAAAATTATCATTTCAATGGCTGTCCAATAAAATGTGCTCTATTTTTAAGCCACCCCCTGTCACTTAGGGGACATTGCCCTTATTTTTCATACTTACCACTTATTTCATCTGGGAGCAGAAGCATTACATGTGGCCAGAGTTAATCACAGTCTCTCTAGCCATGCCCTGTTAATTTTCAATGGAATGACATCACATGTAGTCAGTTATGCATGGCTGATCACACTATATTACAAACAATAGTTACTGTGAACTCATATGACAAGGCTGGGTTCAATTTTCTAGACTTCTCTTTTTTTTAAGAAAAGTCTTTTTAAGATTAACTGGATTAGTCCTACATCTATATGGAACACCATTCCTCCTTACATATTGTACATTACAACTTGGTGGCATAAATTTTTAAAATTCCATAAATTACACCATAGGTTATATCTATGTGAACTTATCTGACAAAACAGATGCCAGTGATGCAGACACAGCTGAAAGTGAAATGCCAACAAATTCTTATGAAGCAAAGTGTACTTCAGTAAAAGTTCACTAAAGTAACAGTACTTTTACTTAAGTACAAAATTGTATTACTCTTTCCACCTCTGCCACAAGCTCGGCCAAATACACCTGTGAAAATCCCATTCAAATTCGTTCAGTAGTTTTTACGTGATGGGTGCACAAACAAACAGACAGACAGACAAAAAACATCTTGATGTGTCTTATTACTCGTCTTACGTCCCCCCAAATTATTTTAATATATTTCCGCAAATATCTTCAATATATAGACACGCCAATTTTACAGTTTTATTATATGTATACATCATATAGTTGCTCACGCTCACAAATTTAAACCTTGTTGAAATGTGTCTTCACTTCCTCATGGAGCACAATATAACACCGCATTAAAGTTTTATGGCTGTGGACGCATGCAGTCCACTAAAAATATCAGCACAACAAAAAGACTGAGAAAAAGAGCCAATAAATATAGTTGCAAGCAACAATGACGGGCCCAAGCACCCTGTGCCATCGCCTCCTGGGTGCACCGCACAACCTGTGTGTTATTTGAGCGTGTTAAGCCCTACAAAAAGCCATCGCCGCCCAGGTGAATCGCACAGCTTGGACACGTCACACACTATATAGGGCTGATTTGGCCCTAAATATGTGTTGAGTGCTTTGGTGTATGTGTGTGTCTGTGACATGTGAAGAAGGTTAGTGTGTGTGAGAGAGACAGAAGTGTGTGTGTGTGTGTGTGTGTGAGATGTGGGGGTGTGTCAGTCTGTGTTTGACGAGTAAATGTGTATTGGCATGCGTATGTGTGTGTGCATGCACGTGTGTGCGTGTGTGCATGTGTGTCTGTGTGTGTGAGATGTGTGTGTGTGTGAGTGTTAACATTTATGATGTGTACGTGTGTAGAATAGGCCACAGATGCTGGAAGAAAAGCATCACACTATGATGTTACCGAATGTGATGTCACTGAACGTGTCACTGAATATAATGTCATTCAATATAATGCCACACAGAAAGTTAATAATCAATTTTCAGCGTCAGTTTAAGGCATCGTCACGGCTGACCTGTTTGAGATATCAAAAATCCCTTTGCAATTTTGCATCCTCAATGTCTTTACATCACATCGGCCCGGTTTGGTGGTGATCGTATAAATGGAGGAGTATATCAAAATCCATCGGGTGCATTTTTGCGAACGACCCAAAATAACTTACTTCGTGTTGAGTTGAGCCCAGGACATGCGAAAGTTGTTCGGCTCAATGAGATCCAAATGTGTACCGAGTTTTGTGTGCATATGTGCAAGTGTATAAGCTATGCAGCAAAATTTATGTGAGGGCCCCTGAGGGCCCCGGGCCACGTGACACTCAGGCATCCTAATGGCAGCAGATTCCAACCTGTCTGCCGATTTTCACGAGTTTTTGAGCATGTTAAGACCCCCAAAAAGCCCAAAAGGGTGGGGGAAAAAAAACCCTAGGAAAACAAGAGGGTCCTGCGCCCCCTATAGTGCCCGGGCCCTAACAATAAAAATAATAATAATAAGCACATTACACGGAGCAAAGAGGCGTGAAGCAAAATAATTTCCTACCAGAATTTATACATACAATATAATCAGAATGCAATTCCTATTAATCATGTTAATTGATCATGGAAATAAAATAAATCGGACAAACGATACTATGCAAGAACGCACAGGTGATAGGAGAAGTAGTACAGATTTGTTGGCTGTGCGGTTAAACAGTGAAACGTAACATTATTTTTGCATGCGCAAGCGCAGCAAACTTGGGAGAGACACTCATATGTGGGACGAATTTATAGAACACCTGTCCTGCATTTACAGTAGAAAAATGCCTGATTTGTTGTTGACCTGTCAATCTAGCTGTGACGCATCTCCAGGGATTGTGTTTACTGTAAACACCCATGTGTCTCCAAGCGTCACACAAACATCTCTCTGTGCCGCTCCGCTTCAAAGTTACACTTCAAATGCAGTTCAACCGACCAATCAGAGGGCGCCTTTTTAAATAGAAATTAATAATAGATTAAAATGCAAGGTTTTTATATAATGAGGTTTATTCATCCAAACAAATCTAAAATGAATCTAAAATATGTGGAGGCTTTAATTATTCTAATATGATCAAACTCTTCTATCTTTTATTTAGATACAAATTAAACCATCAAAAGAAAGGTCTGTGTACTACAGTATACCTGTGTGTGTGTGTGTGCATGTGCATGTGTGTGTGTTATGCATGGTGATTTGTGATGGACGGGTATTCCATGTCTCACCCAGTATTCCCTATTGTCCTTGATCCTGGCACAGATAAAGCAGTAATTGTAAATAAATACATTATACTTGCATATCCCTGAAATATTGATTAATTCGTTGACCTGTGTAAAGGGTCACGGAGAGCCAGGAACCTATCAACACCCACCCACACACTAAGGACAATTAGGAGGGTGCTAATTAACCTAATCTGCATGTCTTCTGACTGTGGTAAGAAACCTGGGTGGGAAGTGGGGGAGGGGCACATCCAAAATTGCCAATCCATCACGTGTGTGTGTGTGTGTGTGTGTGTGAGAGAGAGAGAGATAAAAGATGTTTTCATAGAAGAAAAGTTTATTTCACCTAAATCTTATACCATGTCGCGTTAACAAAAGCAACCACGTGATGTCACTATATCCCTTTACAATTGTATTACTATTACAGAAAGTGCTTAATGAACCACACTTTGATGTATATCTATGAGAGAGAGAGAGAGAGAGAGAGAGAGAGAGAAAAAACAACAACTTTATCCTCAGTCTGAAACGTTCCCAAACAGGGAAATCAATAATCATTTGCGATCCACAAAGGTTAAGTCCTAAATATCTATCTGTGCACTCGATAGGGTATTAAATCATCGAGTCACGACTTCTGCACCCTACGCAGTGCACTGCTTTTCATTTATAACTCGTCCTATGAACTTCCACAAGGCTGTTCGATGAACGCAGCCAGCCTTACCCTCTCTGCGCGCGCGTGACGTCACGTCGCCGCACAGGTGAACAGGACAAACATTCGCGTTTTAGCGTCAAAGCAGCGTGTTTTATACATCGCCATAGTGTCAGTAACTATGACGTCAGGTAGATATGGCGGTGTTGACACGGTGTTTTATACCAGTCTGTAGCAGCGCGCGCGGATGTTTGTGTGGGTGGGTGTGTGCCGTATGGGGAACCTGGTGGAGCGCGTGCCTGCGCGCGAGGACTGAAGACGCAGACAGGAATGCCGCCGGACGCTGCGTCACGGTTTCTGTTTATTCCGCTCTTTTCGCACTTTATACAGACATTTATAAATACACTGTGGGCTTCATGTTAGCGCTTCACAGGAACATCAGCATCTCCTAAACTCGGAAGTTACCTGAGTGAGAAATGCTCTCCTCTTGCCTGTAGGAAACTTCAGCGGCGTTAACAGGTAGAAACCTTCATCTTTTACTTCATTTAATAAACTGGTTTGTTCGGGTTTAGTTTTTAAACAGTGTTTTATTATCGTGAGAGTAAAGCAGGTTACACTAAAACTTTAACACTTTTTGTTTGCCATCAATATTATAGAGAACATAATTATAAGTTACAGTACTTCACTGTGGTAACTGGTAGCTTCATATTTATTAAAGAATATCTATAACAATTTTATTTTGTCAGAGTTCACCACCATTATGATTCTTCTTCTTCTTCTTATTATTATTATACCACAAATACTTGAAGTAATATTGCTATTTATTCTTCAGTTTTTTTTATTCTCATATTAACATATTCTCATATGTGTTTATATCATTATATCAAAACAAGGGTATTAAAGGAAAGCTTTAAAAATGAAATACAGAGTGCGTTTCTGTCTACAAAATACCCTATAAGTTATAGGAATTTTCTAATCATGACATTAAAGACGTTTTATTCATTAGACCAGGGGCGTATATTTAGGGTGGACGGAGGGCAATATCCTCCGACCATTGAAATGTCCCCACAAATAATTTAATCCACTTAAAAAATAAAATAAAATAAAATAAAATAAATCGTGCTGTCAACATTAACCTAGACACGCAGAAAGGGATAAATCACGTTCTCTCCTTGAGTCCTCCC
>JAQMYG010000002.1:22419649-22438789 GCA_030014215.1 Clariallabes teugelsi | reverse complement strand
GTGGATAAACATGGTACAGAAAAGCTCTACCAGCTCATCGGGCCGGTTGTGGCCACTCGTGACCTTGACCTCACGCTGAGCAAAGGAGAGCTGGTGGCTGTGATCAGTGAAATGGACACACGAGGGGACAGACGCCGCTGGTTGGTGGACGCAGGAGGTATTTATTATCATTTAAAGCAACACTGATCTCAAGGTCACAAGTCAGGAAAATCTAAATATATCAACTGTGCAGATGAGCTAGCTAGACTAAACAGCTTTATGTACAAACACTGGCAAGGTCACCTGAGAGACACGGAGACAAATCAACGAGAGCATTCAGATTGATTTAATTGTTTTTAAAAGCTCCATTTTTCTATGACTTTTTAGTATTTGTAATATGTTTATGTGCATTTCTAAATCAGCATGTGCTTCCTATCAGTTAAAAGTGTTAATCTGGATTATCTTATTTATTATAACGGCTTAATCACAGCTAGACATAAACATAAAACAATCATATAATGGCAAGAGCAAATAAACAAAAAAAAGTTGCAGCATATACAGCCAAACCTTGGATTGCGAGCATAATTTGTTCCATAAGCATGCTTGTATATCAAAACACTCGTATATCAAAGCGGATTTCCCCCATAAGAAATAATGAAAACTCTGATGATTCATTCCACAACCCAAAAATATTCATATAGAAATAATGAATACAAAATATAAAGTAAAAATAAGACAAAAAGAGAGAGGAACCATTAACTTGGTTTTGATCACGTGGTGCACAGCAGACAAAGCACATGAGTGCTACTCGTATATCAAGACCTCACTCGTTTATTAAAGTTAACATTTATTTAAAAATTTTGCTCTTCTTGCAAAATGCTCGCAGACCAAGTTACTCACAATCCAAGGCTCCACTGTACTAAAATGTTTTTGTGTAAGAACATATGAAACAGCGACTCAAATACTCTAATGAAACTACTGTTTTGTTAAAGACCAGACATTTTGAGGCAAAAACAGTTAATGCTATAGATAAAAGACGACGTCTTTGCTTGGTAAGTTTCCTGCCACAGTCAAAAGACATGCAGAGTGGCCTAACTGGCATTTACAAATTGCCCCATCGTGTCTAAGTGAGTTTGTGTTTGTGTGCTCTGCAATGTTCTGGCACACTGTCTGGGATTATTTTATAATAACTTGGATGATTGGGATTACTGGAATAGACTCCAGGCCACCTATAACCCTATTTAGCGATATAGAGAGTGAATAATTAAGTGAGCGAGAGAGATTCTCATTTAATTTTATTGTCTGACGTTCGTTTTAAATGTTTTTATAAATCAGTCCACTATTCGAGTGGACAAGTGTCATTTGGCAAGCGGTAACGCTGGCACACACCACTATTTGTATCACACTGCTTATCTGTAAATTCTTGCATAAAGCTCCAGGCCTAACAGCAGAAACCATCACTACTCTTCCTATAGGAGATGAATCAGTCTGTGGCTGACGTGTCAGTTATTCGATATTAATGACTTGTTTAGGGAACTTTATATAAAAGCAATATCACTCTCACAATCATGCTGTTGTACTCCATCTCAACATGCTTGTAAATACCTTGTGCCTACAGCCAAATCACAGTTTCAGCACTCTTGCTTATGTGATAATGCTAAATTATAAAATGGACAGCTAAGTTAAAAGAAAAGAAAAGAAAAAACGTTGGTTGACCAGCGTTTGACATTGTAAAATCCTTAATGTATACATACCTGTGTCTGCATTGCCATAATTCTGTCAACACACCATGTTGGGTTAACCACAGTGTCATGTTAACAGACTGGCAGAAGATTTTTTTTTTTTTTTTTTTTAATGAATATCATTAATCATAAGTCTAATTAATTTTTTAATTGCTGGATTTTGTTATACTGTTCTTCCTTGTGCCTTTTAATGCCTTAGAATACCATTACCTGTGATATGATGTCATTTGGCAATCGGTAACCCTGTCCTGGCTTATTAATTAAATATAGGGTGTGACTATTAATGTAAAATATTATCAGTGCTTATTTATATCTGTATATTAATACTGCCGTAATGACTGTTTGTTTAATGTGTTTATAGTATCAGTAGGGACATCTACTGCTCATTTGCTGTTGCTGCACTAGCTTACATTGTGTGTGTTTTTCTTTTTTTCTTTTTCTATGTTTAATATTACGTACCCAAAATCTGTCTGTCTATTCAGGTCCAAGGGGTTATGTTCCAGCATCCAAGCTTGCTCGTTACAACCAAGTTGGCATGGTACATCCTCCTGCTTCCCCCCTCCTCAGCGCCACATCCGTCAGTCCAGGACCCAGGAGACACTCGTACACACCGGGAATTCAGCCCGTCATCACCGTGACTACGCCCTGCTTCCAGGTGAACAGCACAGACACTGCTGTTAGCATTAAGTGGCGTGTTATAAATGCTGGCTCGGCCTGATTTGTGTGTCAGAGAGAGGGAGAGCTGAAGAGATTGATGATTGTGATTTTTCGCCTTGTGAGCATCAGTGACGAAGACGTGCACATGCACACAGTGAGAGAGTACACGGATACATAAGGACGGCACAAATTGTGTGTGAAATTACATAAGAGCATTAGAATATGATGGTAACATCACAAGCACAGAAACGAGCAGCACGGCTTCTCCAGACATATTTGATTTTTTAATTCTCCATGGTTACGTACTCACGCTGAATTATTCATTCATGTGCTTTGGCTGTCAAAAGGGATATTATTTTGTGCCAGTTTCTACTGAGAAATCTGAACCCAAGACGAGTTGCTCTCTAGCTGTTTGGGTGTTGGTGTGAGCGCGAGATTTATGGCAGCTGTGACAATAAAAGTGTGGACCTTTTTTGCCCCCCCCTCCTCTTCTTCTTCTTCTTCTTTTTCCGGACAGAGTCATTAATCATCGGGTCATTAAACGCAGCCAGGCAACATCTAATTTCAGAGATGTGTTGTATCCTTCACCTTTGTAAGCTCAGGTGGGGGAGGTTAATAATTTGCCAGCGACATAGTATCTATTTAAAAACCTGACTATTTGGAGGGGTGGTTTAGTACTACAACAGGTTGTGTCAGTGTGATTCTGATCACGAGTTTCATGACTGTCTTTCTGCCCTTTGGGTACCGTGGGTCGGATAGTGATTACAGGCATGAAGTAGGTTTTTTTTTGTTTTGTTTTTTCCAATAAATGTTTTATTTGCTGTAGGCATTACACGTATTGGCCACATGGGGGCGGTCTAAATCTTTATTGTGATTTGAGACGCTTGCACCAGCCTAACAACAGTAAATGGGTCAATGTTTATGTCATTGTAACACATATTATGGAGTATAAAACCAGAACAGAGCACGGCAGCACAGAAACCCTCCCTGGCGCATTTAACTCCCAGATGCACCATTTTATTCTTTCCTTTTTTCTTTTTTTTTTTTTTATTAAAAAGAGAATGGAATCTGAATGGGATGTGCTGTTATTGAAAAATATTTAAGGACAGGGGGTGGGGTAAATGTTCATTATTTTCTAGTAACAGCACATCCCAAAATCCTCTCCTACCATAGTAATTTGCCGATGGTGACATTTTATCTTTTTCTAGTTATAGTTAATGTTATGAAACTCCTGTACTTACCTACAGTACCTTACAGCAGTTATAAAGAAGCTGTTCCTTCACCATCCTCAAGCTTCTCTCCTGAAGTTAGTGAGACAACAAAATTCAACTGTGTTGAGTGTTGGGGAAAAAAACTGTATAGCTTTACCTTTGACTGCTACAAAGGTGCCGGAAGACTCAGTTGATTAAAAAACAATAAATAAATAATAAACAGTATCATTTCAAAGAAAACTTTTTTTTTTTTAATCAGTTCATGTGGCATATTCATTGTACCTGTGTTAATAGAAATAAAAACTTGTCAGAACTCTGGCATTATTATAACGCTCGCTGCTGTGACTAATGTTTTAGAGCAAAATTAATTGAGCCGTCAGAACAAAGAGTCTAACGTTATTACGAAATGAATTCCCTTCTTGAACACTGTAGATTATATTAAAATATAGAAAATACAGTTTCCCCTCTGCTGTGTACAACTGTTGCTAAATGCATCATTAATATATTTATCTTCTACATAGAGCTGCTGTGAATTATTTAGTTTGGGTTGCTTCCCAGTTTGCTGAAATGAAAGTCAAGTGCATTTATGTATTAAATAGCTCATTGTCGTTCTCTCTTTTCTGCTCCTCCAGGTGTTCGCGGGGTACGACTTCAGAGCACGGAGCAGTCACGAGCTGTCGCTACAGGCTGGAGAACCGGTGCGGGTAGTGGAGAACCACGACAAGCGGGGCAGTGCCGAGTGGAGCCTTGTGGAGGCACGGGGTCAAAGAGGCTACGTCCCTTCTAACTACCTCGCCATTCTGCCGTCGGTTGTGGCATCACCCACTCTGCCATTCAACTACAATCTCCCTCCATAGCATGTCTCCATGTGCACTCCATACACACCCACACACACTGGTCAAGGTGTTTAAACACTCTTACTGAAGGGCTCTCCATGTGAGATGATTCTGCTGCCCGGTCTGTGAGCTGGAGTGGTGCTTGGAGTGAGTCTCGTCTACGAATCGGCTCTGGTTAAAGCTGATACCGAGGGATCCGTTTGTCACAGCTTCACTACCGGGTACTGATGGAGTGTGTGGGTTTAACAGACTCTTCAGCAGAATTATTTGTCTGTGCGAATCACTCTGTGACTGAGCGACAGAGTGACAGAGTGATGGTGATGGGCAGGTTATATGCTTCGAGCCCTGCTCTGCAGGATCTATCTCTGACTCACAGAGGAACCTTGAGGCTTGGCTGAAGTGGATCTGAAGGCATGAGTCAGCTTTCACAAACCTGACTACCGTGCAGAAGAGGCATAATTATTTATTTTTTTATGTTATTTTTTTTATGATGGTATTTTTTTTAACCACTGAGACTCTTCTTGTCAATGTCCCTTTACAGGGCTGACTACTGATCATTTTATTTGAATGCCAAATAATTCCTGAGTGAAATGTTTAGAAGGTACAGGAATGTTACAGAATTATGAGACACTGATATGTAGCTATGGACGTGTATACGGGTCAGAACATTGTAAATACTAAGTCTAAACCTGCAAGTATGAACTGTAAAACATTACTCCTTTTTAACACTGGATTAGCAGTACAGTTGTTGTAACAATTTTAATTTTTTTGCATGTTGCACTGATTACATACTGAACATTCTCTCGATTACCAAAACTTCAGCAGAAGCCACTGTTGCATCGAATGCAGAAAGAACCCCCGGCTTGCTGCAGTGTCTTTCTGTCTGCAAGTACCGTAGTTCTCCACTAGGTGCAGCACAGCTCCATTCATACAGTCTCTCTCGCGCTCTCTCTCTCTCTCTCTCTCTCTCTCTCCCTTCCTTCCTTGAAATACACTTATTCTGGCCCCTGATTTTCTCACTGTATGTTCTCAGAAGTAATCATGGACTTTCTCTCCTGTCAGTGCTGTATGGAATTGCTTTGTGCCTATACTAAAAAAATAAAAAAAAAGGCACCGTGGCTTCTGCTTTAAGTGTTACCTCCGTTAGTATTGAGCTTAAACCAAGAAAAAATAATGCAAATATTGTAATTTATTTTAGCAGCCAAAGTTTAAGCACAAGAACAGCAGTAGATTTCTTGTTTAAGCATATTAAATTGTCCCTTACTGTGTCTCATTTTTAGCTTTTATTTATTTTTCTTTCACACTACTGCATGATGTCTGCAGCTTTACACACATGCTATGTGGTCAGTTGGTCTGATTAGGGATTTATTTTTGAAAGCAGAAACCAGTGTTATATGCTACTTTCAGCACAAATGCAGCTATTCCTGTGAGAGCGTGTGAATGTCACTGCACCACCAGTGATAGCTGTATCTTTCTTCCTGAATGCCTTGTGCTGTATCTGTACGTGTGTGTATCCAGGAACGGGTGCACACGGATGCCCATTCCGTGTTTGGCACTGTCCCCTCCCTCAGACATAGTTGCTTGTCAGCAATGATTTGATGCATTGACTCCCATCAGCTACTGCCCCCTCGCTGGGGCACAACACACTATAAATACATTTTTCTATTCAGTGGGCTAAAAATAGCTTCTTGTCGGTAGGATCCCTCTGCCGTGCTGCGCTGCCTCTGTGACGCTCTAAGTGCGTCTGTTTTCTCTCCCGTAACACTCCCCTTCTTTTTTTAACCCTCATCATCATCATCATCATCACGAGAGCTAGGGCAATGCGCTACAGTTTCCTTACAGTCTGTTGTGTGCTGTGTGCAGTGGAAATCAGCTTAGTATAAGCTAGATTTTATTTTTGCGGTTGCAGGAGATGCATCTGTATCCAGTACTCTGGGGAAGATGTTAGTTCCAGTTGAGCGAGTGGCCATCCTGCTTCTAAGAAAAATCTCAGAGAACACATGACAGTTCTGCTCACAGCTGCAGTGCAGCAAACGCTTGGGATTAAATCCAGGCTAATCGATGATGGTGATCTTTCTAACTTCAGACTTGCCACAGAAGGATTATTTTCACTTCAGTCCCTTCATCTAAATCTTTTTTTTTTTTTTTTTTTTTTTAAAGCTTTGCTTAGTGTTATAAACGAGAGGAGCACATTCAGGTTCACATTTGATTGCAGCTCAATAAACTTCAAAATGATTCAGTTTATGGAATTAAATACAGATCGCTCCCCAAGGTCCAGTGCACACATGAACCATGGATTAATTGCAAAGCTTAACCCTTAAAGTACACATTAAATTTTACTGCCACTGTATGGTGGTGTAGTTATCGCCAAGTCTTTGCACAAGCACAAATTACATCATCATTTGTTCATGGTCACTAAGTGTGGGTTGCCAGATCACCCGGTCAAAATCCTTCAACGCAGTACTGAAACCCTGACCACTACACAAAAAAAAAAAAAAAAAGGCTAAATAATGTCTGTACTGGAACTGATATAATCTATTAACCAGTTTTGTTCAAGTCAAACTGGGACTTGCTCATGATAAATGCTCATGAATGACTGCGTAAAACTCATTGACATTTACAGAAGACTTCACACAATACATGCGTGTGTATGTATATATATATATATATATATATTATTTTTTTTCCCCCCCTCCATTATTTACAGGGAGAAGGTAAGGTTCTGCCTACCCAATTTTTTTTTAAAGAAAGGTAAAACATAAAAGAAAAGAAGAATAATCATCATGCATACTATTGAATATTTAAATTTATTTAAACATTGGACATCCTGAATTTAGTTTTCCTTTAAAACCATGAGGAAAAGCTCCTTGTTCTATGCATTCTAGTCTGCAATTAATAAATGGAAAGCAAATTATATTTATCTCTACTGTTTTTATTTTGTTGTTTTTTTTTTATTGGTGTGAAAAATTATCCAATTTCGTGACTAAAAACCCTGCAAGGATCCGAACTGTGAGTTTTGTAATCTGTTGCACCCCTAGGTCTGCTGACTTTAGTTGCCTACTACCTTATTCTTGTGTTGATGCCACAACATTTTATCATAAAGGCCAAATCCCACCAGCTAGCACATGTCACAACTACAGCATGGAGCTTAGTAAAGATGCACTGAAAAAAAAAAAGACAGTAGAAATGTTTAATAGTGAAAGTAAGATCACATAATGTGATGAGAACTCACAGTATTGGGTTAAACAGCTGTATGACCATAAGAGAACTTGTTAGTGAGACTAATCAAAAAACATGCATTAATTTGCTATGACGAATAAAGGTGGAGCAATGGAAAAAAACGTCATGTGGTCTGATGAGTGCAGACTGACCCTGAGTGATACGTGTATCAGGAAGTGATGCGCCCATCGTGCCCAGTGCCCACTGTACAAACCTCCGAAGGCAGATCTATGATCTGAGGTTGCTTCAGTTCTTAAGGTTTTGGCTCAGTAACATTATGTGGCAGTCAAATGAAGTCAGCCGATGACCTGAATGTACTGAATGATCTATGGACTATTTTCTTCCCTGGTATCACAGGTATATTCCAGGACTCAAATTGTTAGAGTGCTTCTGGGATTGTGAGGAATCATTTTCACACATGATCTGGCCACCATGAGTGTGTGACTTTTGTGGCCGCGCATTGCACTGAGGCAATAACGAATACTGTTTACTGTAATGCAACTGAACTGTGTCGCTAACTATTGACCAACTAATTCCATTCATTATTTATGAATAAATACCTCTCTTAAACATGAATGAAAATCCCTCGACTCCTAACTAAATAAATGTAAGGTGAAAATAAAAGTAGTTAATCCAGATTAAAATCAAAGTGTCTGGTCGTACTTTCTCCTGCTGTTTGCATAAACGGAAGCAAAACTGAGACATGTCGGGTGTCGTAACCGTGGGTGTGTGGGTTATGATGTGGAACTGCAGTATTCAATTCAATCGGATTTCTGCCATGCTAGGCTTTTTTTTTAATGATTATTAGTGCTCTGCTACTTCTTTATTTACAGCCTTATCCTTTATTAGCTTCATGAAACATAATCGAGTGATAAACAAGACCTTATCCTTACGCTAAAGATGTTTCCTGACGTTTTATGATGGGTTAAGATAACATGATGAAATGATTTGCCTCTGATTACAGAACCAAGGACAGGCACAGATTTATTATTTTTCTCAAACCAAGTCTGGTATTTTAACGCTAGCTGTAAAGACTTAGCTTAGCTGAAGTCTTGTTAAGGAATGAATATCAGCAGCTTGAATTTCAACAGTAAGTGTCCTGTGATATGAATGACTACTCAGGCTGTATTATCAAGTGAGGCGTAGCTGTCATGTCATCCCGTGGAACAGAAGAGAAGGATAATGATGAGACCCTCAGCTCTGTGTCTTTCTTTTACATTCTTTTCCCTCCTAACGAAGACTCTGAGGTTGTTAAACCCTGTGCAGTGGAGATAGAACTGCTTTCTCTCACATGCTGTAAATTTTATCAGTCACTCGATCAGAGTTACAACTTGCCCAACCCATGCACAGGGTGAATAAATCAGTCCACTGGGTCCACGGTGCAGATTTCTCCTATAGGTTAGTTTCATTTGGGCATCATCAAATGTCTGAGATGCTCCTCCCATGGGTTGAACGATTTACTGAACGCTGTATACGGAGCGAAATCCTGCTAGTCAGTGTCGTTGGGTTCCATGGACTTTTGAACATTGAGATGACATGAGCTTTCTTTTAAGAAATGAATAACCAAGATTTTATTTGGTGCAGCTGATCCACAGCACAGCAAGCGCTAACCTTAATTCTATCCTCAGACTCTGATGCTCCACCCATGGATTGTATACTGTGATATAGGATGTTACTGTATATACAATGCTTTGCAAAACTCTTGAGTCACCTCTTATTTCACAAATAATGATTTAATAAAATTAAAGAATTTGAGGTGGCACGGTGGCTTATTGGTTAGCATCGTCATCTTCCTAGTGGTTAGCACTTCCTGCCTCAGGGTTTGTGTGCATAGAGTTTGCATAATCTTCTACAGATCAAAGACATGCAGGTTAGACTAATTGGCGTTCCCAAAAATCGCCTGTAGTGTGCGAGAGCATGTGACTGTGTGTATATGCTCTGTGATGGATTGGCACCCTATCCAAGGTGCCCCAAGTCTCCTGAGATAGGCTCCAGGCCCCCAACCTCATTAGCAGCAACCTCCTTTCCCCTCTCATCATGTTTCTTTGTGCTTAAGTTATTCATAGGTCGAAGAAAAGAACATTCCTCTGAAACTGGTCAAGTCTGAAAATGAGAGCCAAAAACATTATTCAGGAAGCCTGGAGAACTATTCCACAATTCTACATTAAAAATACAAAAAGAACAATTTGAAGATATAAGGGGTGGTTCAAGACTTTTGCACAGTACTGTAACTTTTGGAGCGGTGCCTTCTAGCGAGGTGAAGAAGAAACCTCATCTTTTCTTTCTCCAAGGTACTCAAACACCCTCTTCCACAAGGTCGACACTCGAGTCTGATGGTTTATCCATATGCCATATACACACAGAGATTTATAGTGCTAACTATGTTGTGCAGCATGAGAAGCTTACAGCAGATGATTTTTCTTGATTATCTGTAATGTTTATTTTTAGTCCTTTAATTTTGTATACTGTAGACCATAGAGTCTACAGTAGTGTGCAGTCATTGGCTGGTTGAGATAAGAGACTGTTTAGTTTTCTAGAGCACTTAATGAACATGTAAGGAAATAAATTGTGTGTTTTTTTAATCTGGAAATAAAATAAAGTAAAAGTACACTAAATCAGTCTTAATATTGCTCCAGTGACACGTTAATCTCCAAAATGGTTCTTAAGTACTATAATAAAGTACTAATTGCTAAAGGGTTTCCCACAGTACACTGTACAGAACACTGTGATCACATTAACTTTCTGATTTGAGCTAACTGGATTGTCCTCAAGTTTGATCATGACTCACTGTATTTAAAAGTTAATCAAAAGTTTTGTTTAAATTTATTAATGGAGGCTGAAACGTTTGAAAGACTGAGCAAGGGATGTATTTCTTTTATAACAAACTGAGTGATGAAATCTACCAGACTGTTTATTGATTGAATGACTAAATTATTGGCTTTTTTGGTTCCAGCTCTCCCGAAAACTTATATCTCTAGAGCACTGTTTCTCAACCATGGTATGCCAGGATGATCAATGAAAATTGTGAAAAACAATACAATCAGAAGTTATTATATTTATCAGAGATCTTATAACTGTTAATTAATCAAACTTGATTGTGCAATAGACGGCACGGTGGCGTAGTGGTTAGCACTGTTGCCCTGCATCTCCAGGGTCCAGGGTTAGATTCCATCCACTGGTCTGTGTGCATGGAGTTTGCATGTTCTCCCTGTGCTTTGTGGGTTTCCTCCGGATACTCCAGTTTTCTTCCACAGTTCCAAAGACATGCAGATTAGGCTAATTGGCGTTCCTAAATTGCCCATAGTATGTGTAACCTGTGCAGGATGTAACCTGCCTCGTGCCCTACAATAAGTCTCTTGCAATAGGCTCCAGGCTCCCGCAAGCCCGTACACTCTATGAAGTGATATAGAAGACAAATGAATAACTAAATGATTGATCACTTGAATTGAATGGGTTTAATCCTCAATCGCCCAAAAACAGAACACATCATGTCCGATTTGCAGTTATTTATATACGATAAAATGCATCAAATTGGAAATATGCGTTCTGTTGGTGGAAAGTTTGGGAATAAAAAATCTCTATGGCTCCAGTAAATAGCCGGAACACTCACCTTATACCAAGATTACTCTCATAAAATGCATCCGTGCCATAGAACTATTCGGCCCATGGAATTTATTTTAACAGTAAAAGGGTTTCCTGATTGAAGTTTGAGAACCGCCGCTCCAGAACTTGATATTAAACGTCTTCACTTACGAGCTGTAACTCATCCTAAATTGTAGCACTATTTCAAACATGTTGATCCTGCCTTACATTTCATTCTGTTCATTTAAGAGTGAACAATGTGCTCGTGCATGCAAGGCAGCAGGACTCTCAGCAGGACTCTCAGGATCTTTCAGCAGGACACAGAACAGCCTCAGCGTTTAGAAACCCAAGCTATAGGAGTCACTCGTACCTTTTCCTCTTACTTTCTCTCTCCTCTTATGTTCCTGTAAACAGTCATGTACTCTATGTAAGATACGAGTGTTAGTCATTAGTCTACGGCTTCGGGGGCTTTGCTTTAGCACCATCGGGTTGTTGGGTGTCTGTGGCTCACTTCCAAGACACTACATAATATCCCAATCTGATACTCGATAACAAACTTTAAATTACAACACTTGGATGACATCTGTTTAAACTGCAGTGTGAGGTTCCATATCTAATTTAAGCAATCTTCGGAGAGTAAATTGTTATGTCTATTTTTTATCCTGCCTGGCCAAAAACAAAAGTCAGTATTTGGATTAAAATGAGCAAATACAAGAAAAATGTGATTGTATAATTATGTTCTATTTGATTGTAAAAACAACATGTCTTTTACCTGATGCAGCGAGTAACTTCTTAAACAACCTTGTCATGGTAAAGTTGTGGTCATGGTACCATGTGGTCATGGTAAAGAATCAGGACTAATCAGATGTGTGGCCATAAAAAAAAAAAAAATCATACAAACTCCTTGCACACAGAGACAGGAATCGAGCCCAGCTGGGACTCGAGCCTGGACCCTGGAGGTGCAAGGCAACAGTGCTAACCACTACACCACTGTGCGCAGTTCTGACATTGGCAGTAAAATAAAATTGAGTCTAGGTTTTCTTCCTCATGTTATCTCAGAGGGGTTTTCCCTTTCCCCTAGTCTCCCTGGGCTTCCTCATTAGCAACCTAAACCTGCATCCATGTTTCTGTAACTTAACTTTGTGCCAAAAAAAAAAAAAAAACATTAAAAAGTTCTATGCAAATAAAACTGTATGAATATAAATGATTTTTATGGCCAACTTAGCCATGAGGAGAATTAGTACAGTAAATCATACCCTTTGCTTCCATGCTTTGTTGAGAATTTATCCAGATTGGCAAAGCATACACCCCGATCAGCCAAGACATCACAACGCAAAACATTATCCCCAGTATAGTGTAGGTTCCCCTTGTGCCACCTGGGTTGCTCTCGCCCGTTGGGGCATAACTACACAAGACCTTTGGTGGTACGCTTTGGTGGCAGTGAATCCTTTGGGTGCTGTGGGTTGCAGGGTGGGGGTTCCTTGTTTGTCCGGTGCATCTCATGGGTGCTTGATCGGATTGGGATCTGGGGAGTTTGGAGGTCACATCAGCAGTCCTGGGCTCTTTGTCTTCTGGGTGCCATGTGTGGCGGGCATGGTTTATGTGGTGTCTCGTTATCGTGGCCAGCATTAACGTTTTTTATTTGCCGATTTGGTGTGCTGCAATGGCCCTGTGGGATCGGATCAGACGGGCTGGCGTTTGGTCCCCGTGAGCATGTGTGAGTCTTAGGTGTCACCAGTTTGATGGTATATAATTGATAATCAATATTAATGTGTTAATGTTACAGTACGGTATGTTGTGTTCATGTTATGGCTGATCTGACCTTTCAGATTGTACTCATTATTTCCAAATTGAAAAACATCATCTCAGATATATTTTGCATTCTAAGTCTTGTCCATCATGATGCTGCTGACTTTACACTGTTAGTGGAAAAGAATTTGGTGAGGTACTATGCATCCTAAATGCCAGGACCATTGATTGAAGGAGCCACTCAGCACTTCAGCCAGTATCCGTACTGCATGATAATGTGATTTAGAGTGAGGTATTGTCTTCAGTATCCACACCCTCACAGAAATGCCCCTCCGCTCTCAGAGGGAATCAATCCCGTAACACCAACACGCAATACATGCTTTTTCTTCGTTCCGTCTCACCCCTTTACCTCTTCCTCGTCTCTATCTCTGACTCATACAGAGATATAGCTTGGTAAATTCGGTGCCCTTCACACCTCCCTGATTCAAGTGAATCCATCCCCACCTTAAAGCTGTCATGATTTACTGATTCTCCAACTGCCTCACTTGGCCATAAAAGGAATAAATGATGATGTATCTTTGAGGACCACACACTCATAGCTTTTCTATAAAGTGTCTGTCAACATCCTATCCTCCTTTCCTCCTACACCAATCCCTAGGATGGAACGAATCCAATTATCATCATCTCAATTTTTCATCCTGTTCTAGCCTACAGGTTTTCATTAAAGTTTTTTTTTTTTAACAACTCTGAAACTCTGCTCCATCAAAGTGACTCGATATTTTAAAAACAGGTGTGTTTCATGTTAAATAATGTCAATTCCCATTTAATTAATGCCACATGATGTGCTTAGTGACTGATGTGTGGGTTTAGATTTCAGTATATGCCTTTATGATTCCTGGAGGCCACTCAGGTTTTCAGCAGCCGTCTCTCATTGCCTACTGAGCCACCATCTTTGCATGTGTGGGTGAGGTTAATAACCCTGCTGTTTACATTTCTACCACCTAGCGTGCGTCCACCCTGATCCTTTCCTGACAGCCTGCATGTGAGACCTACATGTTAAAAACGCTGCCCTTTTCCACCCCTTCCCCAATGCCCTACTCTTTAATTAGCAGCTCTGTCCACTCTCACAAATGGCACCCCGTCGGGTCATCCTTGGAGGTGGCAGGCAGATCGCAGACATTGCTGACATTTCAGCGACCGTTTCTATCCGTCTATGTGTGTAATGTTCATTTAGGCATTCTAGTCCTGGTATGCTGTCTTGAGAGAATGGGTTTAAAGGAATGGATGACTGAGAATTCAAGAGCAGAAAGACTCACTGAACCAACAGTGCCATGGAGACCTCAGTGATGTGAGGCATGCTAGATACTGCAGTTATTCTGGTGAACAATAGCACTTTGTAAAATAAAATAGTTATGATTATTAATAGCTTATATGTAATTATGTACAGTAGAACACAATGTAATCAAGATGTAAAAGAGATACATTACTTGCAATTAACAGATAATGTGTAGATTTTTTATTTTTTATTTTTGCAGGCAAGTGGTCAGGCTTATGAACTGAAGACATTCATTACAGTGAACGTGAACCATTCATTCATTCATTCATGCATTCATTCATGCTTCAGCCTAGTTCTCTCTTTCTCTCACATAAAATCCAATTGATCTTTCAAATAAAACATCAAACCATGGCTTACCAAGGTGTATCATGGTGACCCATAGTGATCTGCAGCTCACTGCATCTGCAGATCAGCAGTAGGTCCTCTGTATGGTTCCGCAGTGATCATGATCTGTGACCTTCCTCAGTCAAAGTCTGCTGTAGTGGTGCATGCCATGTGACGCCAATGAGTTTTAATGAGTATTGAAATCAGTGCCATCCGCAAGTATCATCCTCAAGGCAATGTAGAATGGGATTCATGATTTTAAATCAGTATATTTTCACTGATCAACCATAACATTAAAACCATTAACATTAAAACCACCTAGGGTTTCGGTTCCCCTTGTACCACTGGAGCAGCTCTAGTCCCTCGGGGCATGGCTCCTTGGGGTATGCTGTGGTGTCTGGCACAAGGACGTTGGAAGCAAATCTTAGGGTGCTGTGGGTTTACAGGGCAGACTCTATGGAACGGACTTGCACCTGATCTCATGTGTGCTTAATTGGAATGGGATTTGGGGAATTTGGAGGTTCAGTCAGTGGCCTTGGGCTCTTTGCCTGTTTAGCACAATGTGCATCAGGCTGTGGTGCACTGGGTGTTCTGGTGCCTTTCTATCATGGCCAGCATTGACTTTTCTGAGGGATCGAACCAGACAGGCTGGCTATTGGTCTCAGTTTGAATAGGTTGCCCATGATCTTGTCACCAATCCACTGGTATATAATTGATAATCAATGCTAATGTGTTACGCCTACTGTTACAATGTTATAACGTCTGTAGCCTTATCTTTCCATGCGTTTATGTAGGCCCACCATATTTTGCCTCAGCTTTACCTTTAGTGCTTGTTGCTACACTGTGGCTAATAATGTAAGAGCATGTCAGACACACAGCAGGCCACAATTTTGAGACTGCAGGGATCCATAGCAAAAATCATGAAACTGGAAAATGGGCTTTACTCACTGCCTGCTCAGGGTCATTACATTTAGGCTGATAGTTTGTTATGAATTGTGACAACTGAAAACGCTCGTATTTATTAGCAAAAATCATGGGAATCTACAAGAAGATTAATTTTAACTGTCTTGTGAGCGTTTCTATTGCTGCGTTCAGTTCATGTTTAATTTAAACAGTACTCCTTTTCCTGCTCCTCCATTCAGGATATGCTGCGGCGTTACCAAAGCAACATCACTTCCTCTGTCTGTTACCTCGCTAACATGAGCACACTGAATACAGTACCTGACGCTACTACTGTATCAAATCGCAGTTTTTCTCCAAACTCTATGGACGTGGCTGAATACTCGATGCTATCCACTGCACTTTTTTTTTTTTTTTTTTACGTTTTTTCCCCATTTCCTCCCCAGTTTGCTTTGGTCACTTATTTACTATGACATCTACTGATGTTACGGTGGGGCTAAACTGCACTTCCTTTGGGATATTCATTAAAACCTCTGCATACTTTTAAACTGCTGCTTCTGCCTGGTCACAGTTCAGTGTAAAATCCATCCATCCATCTAGGAACCTTTGGAGTCCAACTAGGGACCGTGGAGGCCAACGGTGATCATTGTATTTATTTCCATTTTTACAACCGTGGTAGGACCTCCGGTCAACATTCACACACTACAGGGGACGCCAATCAGCCTAATGTTTTTGGACTGTGGGAGGAAACTGGAGGACCTGGAGGAAACCCACTAAGCACGGAGAGACCCCGAGGTGGGAATCGAACCCAGACCCTGGAGGCACAGTGCTAAACACTAGGCCACCGTGCTGTCCCAGTGTAAAATATACGGAGGAATCTGATGCTATCTGCTCCTTTCTGTACGCATGAGCTCACACACACACATGATTGCCTAGTAAGCTATTGCTCTTACTCAGAGAGCATGGAGGATTTGGTTTTCTTGACTCCTGGCCAAGGATGACTGTGGCATCTTCAGGACTCATGATCTCCAGATGCTCTCCTGCTACTCAGCAGAAACAATTTCTTTAAAAAAAAAAGAAGAAGAAGAAGAAGAAATATCTAAAGGTGGAAAAAGTAAGAGATCACCTTCGACCATGGCCACTTTAATAGGAATATTTGGAGCACTAAACAGATACGAATACCATAGCATTGTGTCATTGCATTAAATGTAATAAAAATTCAAATGTGGTTTGACTTTCTTTGTAACATCCGTATGCCCTCCTCCCCCTGTTTTAATTCAAGAGGCAGCTGTTCTTTTCTTTTCAGCGCACCAGTCAAGGTTATGCAGCAGTTCAAGGTTAGTCCCATAACAGTGTTGACAGACAGGGAACGCTCCTGGGATAAAAATGTCCCAAGCCAGAGGGAGTAGCAGCAAGCCGGAGCGGCCTATGAGCTGTGTTAGGGGTCAATCACATACGAGCTAGAAACTTCCATGTCTCCTTACACAGTAATCGAGTGTCTGCGCTGATCATTTAAGTGCTTTTTTTCCCTGTGTGTTATGGCAGCCAGACAAGTCCAGGGTCACCTCTCAGCTTACAGCATCAGAGCCTTCCTAGAAACATCCATGGATCCATAGATGCTTAATGCAGCACACAGGTAAATGGATTTGACCTGTTACTGGATTTTTACCATTCCGGGATTCCGGGAAACGGTCTCTGTTCAGTTGTTCACTATGACACATGACATATGACAAAAACAAATACAGGCGGCGAATGTTTTGCCGTTAGTGAATGTGCTTATATGTAAACAGAGCCCATGCTGGTATCGTAGTAAACAGTGTTGCTAATGTCAATAATGTGTACGAGGGATAGTGAAAAAACAAAAACACATGACCCATGAGAGTAACGTTGTGAGGATAAAAGTTATAATATCCTGAAAAGGAGACGAATCATCAGGTGATACAGACTTCCAAGTGCCTTCCAGACAAACCTTTGAACACAGTAACCCAGTATTTTTAAAAGTCCCCCCATCTCACATAACTATTAGGGCATTTGAAATGGATATCAGTGGTATTTATAGAAGCCAAAGGGTTCCCTGTTTTGATGTTTGACCCTGAGATGGAATGTAGAGTGACATATTATCCTGCCTGTTGTAAATTCAGGTTAGTGTTACTGCTAGTGTGTTTCCCAGCTCAGTCACTACCATGCTTCACCACTAGAGGGCATGGTATTAGTTTTCAATATGAACCTACAGTACACTGTACCTTTTTCTTTTTTGATGTACCTCATCAATCATAATCAGGCATCAGATTCCACCAAACATCTCCCCTCCATCCAACACACTGTGTATATGTGTATGGATATTAAAATGTTTTTTTGTGCCTCAGTCCATGTTATCCACTGATAACTACTGAAAGGATGAGGAATCAGGACATTTGTGCCTGGAATATAAATCACGCCCTTTTCAGAATCCTGCCCTTATGAGCTAAAGCATCAAATGTGCTTCCAGCCAAAGGAAACACACACAAGACGCTGATTCCTATGGTTCGTGCAGTCAGTTTAAGCGGTGAGCCTTGAAATAAGGCGGCGAAGAGAGGGGACATGTTGGGACGACTGGGGTAATTGTGAGCTCCGTTCTAGTGATTCTGGGTAATGTGTGTCTTCTTGAAGGATGACCTCTTTGCCCTGTTGACTAGCTTGTTTCTTTTTCCTCCCATCGCTCTTATTTGTTTCGGTGCACTTTAGCTCCGAACCAGGTAGTGCTGTGTCATCTCCAATCCCTTTCCTCCAACAAAGCCTCCATTAGGGCTCTTAAGCTTGATTTGATTACATCATGATCAGCAGGAATCATGTCTGATTCCTAGTTTTTATGCACTGCCTATGTCGGTATCCTGGTAATATCCACAAAGTGCTGGAAAAAATAGAAAGGCGTGGTCGTACGTGCTATTCCCTGACATCCAGAGAGATTACCGGAGAGCTGTAGTGGAACTCGGTTGCTTTCTTACAGCGTTGTGGCCATGGGTTGCCTTCGTGGAGAATTGTAGCTGTCATCCATCATGTGGTGCACAAAGCTGTGTGGCTCACCCAGGCGATAGTGATGCACTTGCGGACTAAATTTAGGCTGTTGCTTTGAGCCTGTATCTGAGGTTGTTTTTTTTTTTCCTCCACATCTCAAAACTCGTACCAGGTGCTGTTAAAAGAGAAAAAAAATGCATTAAACATAAACTTGCTAGTTTATGGATCTCCAGGAGCATCCAAGATTTATTTTGCATGTAAAATGTTTTTTTAATCGCCATATTTGACCATAAAGTTTCATATGCCAAACAAAATCATGTTCACTATTAGCCTTTGCTTTATCTTTACCTAAAGGATGTAAAGCTGCAGAGCAGAAGTTATTACAATATATACTGTATGTCTAGCTGTTCCACCATTGTTTTTCTTCCTTCCTTTCTCCTGATCATACTCATCGTCTTGCTGAAATCAAGCTCATGCCATTTTGTGCATGCCATACATATTTATACCTCTAGGGTGGGGTAATCCTTAAAGGAAAGTGTAGCGCAGCCACATAAAGGGGCATTTTAACAGGGAATTGAAGAGCTAATGCTGCTCACCTGTATTAAAAGATG
>JAQMYG010000002.1:22402429-22419549 GCA_030014215.1 Clariallabes teugelsi | reverse complement strand
AAAGAGATTAGTTAGATTACAGAAAAAATGAAACCAATGACTAACGATCATTAACTGATGTTTTTTTTATTTTTTTTTATCTGGTGGAACGTGGTGTGTACGTGCACTAAAACTAAAGCGTGTGCAAGGCCTCCTGACTACAGTTAAGCTCAACAGGATGTGGTGTCTATCTGTTTCAACCACACTGTGAGGTACACTCATTTAGAAGTTTTTGAAGTTTTTGATATTTATATAAGTAATAACACACCATTGTTGCATCATTGCATTGCATCTACTGGATGTCACGTACATCGTTTCGAACAAGCCATCAAATGTTAAAAAGTGATTTTACGGTTGAAATGAAGCTTTACCATGCTATAGGGTAAATGCAATGTAACATAGATTGTGCATGCAGTGCTATATTTCACTTCCTGTTGGTACAGAGAGGCTGTCTGAGAGCACAGGGTCAGCGAGCAATATGGTTATTTATGTGCCAACGTTAATCTAAACTGTTTTTAGTTGGGTTTTTAACATTTTTGTTTGAGAAGCTTTAACCATGTTGCTTTATAAAAAAAAATAAATAAATAAAAAAAATTCTGACTTGTTGGTTTTACAGGAAAATAGTGAAGACAGACCAGAAAGATCATAAAACAAATTCACTACAATGGTATTCAAAATGAGGGGGTGATGTTTGTCTTTAAAAAATATATTTTTTAAAACAGATACTGCATTTTGTACTTATTCTTTCTGTGCATCAATCACAAAATCAAAGATTTATCAAAGATGCCGCATGAACTATTCACCCTCCTCCCATCGGGCACCATCGGGCAGGTGCTACGGGTACCTATGGCTGTTACTGTACCAAACTGTTGATCATAACATAATAACCCTTACACTACTGCACCATGTCCTTCCTTTATATTGCACTGCTTAATCCACTGTAAATCTTTGCACCAACCATATTTTTTAATGGTGTCATTGCACTATTTTATATTCCACCCATATTTCTTATTATACTATACAGACATCCATAAAAGTAAATATGTATATCCTGTTTGTTATCTACTTAACATGTCATCACCACCACACTATCATGGGTTGCATACTGTAGATATACTGTACATTACAATATATATCCTATTTATAATACCTACTGCACCTTCTGTAGACAAGACACTAACAATCTAATCTAATCTAATCTAATCTAATCTAAAAAGGCTGTTTTATCCATCTATATTATTCATGCTTATTTTCATTTATTTTAATGTCATGCATGTTAGATATCCACTCGTCCAGTATGCATGTGAACCCGGCTGTGCTTAATTCTGTATAAAAGTGCTGATAGTAGTACAGTTGACAATTAAACTGGTTTAATTACTATCATGTGAATCAGTCTCTATCAGATGAAGTTCACAGGTACAGTACACACAAATGCATGTGATTTGATTTAATGATAATAGTGATATTAATAAACATTTTCCAGGGGCGTTCAAGTCAAACCGGGACTTACTGTATAAAGGCATAAAAAACCATTAACATTTACAGAAGTCTTGCAGTACAGTACGGTGATGAGGTTCTTAAACACAGTAAAACATTTGAATTGTGCGAATATTTTAAAGATAACTGTAGCTCCGTGAATGACGATCCCGGTTGAGGTGGCTCGGAGCCCAATGCAGTCGTTCCCGTGAACATTCACTGAGCGGAACACCTGATTCTTGAAAACCAATGGATAACTTGTTGCCAACTTGCAATTGTACACACAATCATTCACAAACACAACTTACACATTACTGGAACTTTGTTTTTGCCCCATTTCAACATTGACATTTACATTTAGGCATTTGGCAGCCGCTCTTATCTAGAGCGACTTACTGTATAAAAGTGTTTTGTACTTTCCGTCATTGGATAGATCCTTAAACTGGGTTACTAGGTTTATAACTAAGTACCATCAGTCAAACACTGTTGGGAAGGTTGTTTTTATTCTTTGGGTTTTTTTTTTTTTGGGAGGCGCATTGGGGCATTGAGGGAGTTCCTGAAAGGCCAGCTTATCAGACATGAAGCAGGCAGTCTGATCATGGCTCTGGTGTACTGACAAAACTTTCTACCTTGATGGTATCCAAGCACTAGTGAAACACTGGGATAAGTGCATTAGTGTAGCATTGGATTATATAGAGAAATAAAAGTTACTTTACTCTCATAACTGTGTTCTGTTATTCTGAATAAAAGTCCCAGTTTGACTTGAACACCCATTATACATTAATTTATAGTGACAGAGTTGATAGCTATATAACAATATACATTATCAAAAGGGTAATGAGAAAGTATTCCGTTGGAAGTGATGCATTTTCCTGTGACTCAAGCTCCATTATTATTCGGCATTGTTTTTCCTATAACAATAAAAAAAAGTCAACACAAGTATATAAACACGGTCAAACTGATAAAAGTGTGTAAAACTAAAACAGCAAATAAAAAGTATTGTGGGGTGGGGAGATAACGCTGTTCTCATGCATTGGAACAGTTAGTTATTTATTTACTTGCGTGCTCATTTATCTAAGACGGCGTTTAAGTCATGGATCACATAGCATTGGGGTGGAATGGTTGTTGGAAACAAGGCTATGGCCTAGATGATTACTTCATCAATAGCTTGTCCGGGCCACTCACTAGATCAATACTACACAGCCTTGAGGGATTGCTTGCTCCACTAAGCCTTTCAGTCATGTGTTCCTGTGACACCACACCGCACCAAATTCAGGAGAAATACAGATTGAGGTATATCTGATGGTGGTGCATCAGCACAGCATCTCTCTCTATCTCTCTCTCTGACTCTCTCTGTCCATTTCTCTTGTGTTGGAAGAGAAGACAGAAGTACTCATCACAATTGAGCTTTTAATCCCAGGAGACGGAGCGTCCACGAGGTGAATACAGGATTGCGAGCTCAGCGCCTCACTGCTCATTAGCCATATGCAGCCCAGGTCCCCTAGCAGGACATACTCCAGTGCCTCAAGGACGCCACAACACATGAGTGCGCGCTCTCATGATCAGAGCGTGGTAAAATCCCTGACCGAGCAAATTCATTGATCAAAACAGTAAACAAATGCATCAATGTAACCGTCATTAGCGTTCCCATTTCAAATGCTTGACTGAATGTAAAGACTTGAAAAAGCATTATTTGTGGTGTTATAATAGTGTAATTCTCTATTTAAAAAAAAAAAGTTTTCTTTCCACCTGAATGTGCTGTAACGTGCAGAAAAAAAAACACGCTTGCAGATGTGTTTTAATTTACATGATGCTGCATATAATCCCACAGTGGAATATGCGACATCAGCTCATCTGCCACGCGACAGTTGCAAGTTTCCAGGAAGCCCCGAGGTCATTGCTGTCCTCTACTGTAAACTGTGAAGTCAGTACGGCTTCTCAGGTGAAGTGAAAGCCATCGAGGGTCAGTGCTAATGTTTGTTGGTGCTACTGTGAACTGTTTGTCTCCTGCTTGCCCTTCAGGCTAATGGTGGTCAACCCAAACGCTGTATTTGCTCATGGCTGTGGTATTGCTGCAAGGCAAACCATTAACACAAACCCACAATCATTCCCTGTAATCATTCTTTAAGCATGTTTAAACATTATATCCCTGAGATAAGGCTGACCTCCAGTGAGCAAAGTCACTTTTAAAGTACGGTTACAATTAGCTTTTGAATGAGCTTCTCATGCATATTAGCAGCCGGAAGATATGCATTTCTTGCATCTATCATCATTAGGATTTCACCATTTTGATTGCATTCAGGACAGAAAACATTTCTCTCATTTTACGAAGACGTTAGCTCATGAAGCCCTACACTGCATGCATGATATTTTTCAGTTCTGCATAAAAAAGATGACTGTCTTGTTTGATAAGGGAATAAAATTGCATTTTTTTGTTTTGATCTAACATGTTGGAGACAGCGATTTTCATCCTGTGATTGTCTTCTCTGAGCGCTACAAGTGTGTGGAGGATGTCTGCTGGCTATTTACAGCTCTAAACCTGTGCCTCAAGCATCGCTGCTCAATAATGCATTAGACTGCTTTTAGGAGAAACGCAGCAGGCTGAGTGCATAATTTGGCAAGGAGGTTTAGCTGAGTGCAGTTTTCAAAGTCCATCATGTCATGGCATCCCATTTATTTTCTGTCTATACCTTTATTTTTATTTATTTGTAACAGCTGTCCATTAGTCACCTCCCTTTCAACTACTGTAGGAAGTGATGATGGTAGGGTCATGTTTGGTATATACAGTATTTTCTTTTATCCTAACTCTGATTGGTTGTCTTAATGTTCTCACTCACTCACTCACTCATCTTCTATACCGCTTTATCCTGGATTCAGGCTCATGGGGGGGCCTGGAGCCTATCCCAGGAGGTTTAGGGTACAAGGCGGCACATACACATACAAACACTCACACATTCATTCACACAATATGGGCAATTTGGGAACGTCAATTAACCTGACCTACATATCTTTGGACTGTGGGAGGAAACCGGAGTACCCGGAGGAAACCCACCAAGCACGGGGAGAACATGCAAACTCCATGCACACAGAGACCAGAATCAAGCCTGGCCAGGAATCGAACCCGGACCCTGGAGGTGCAAGGCGACTGTGCTAACCACTACACCACTGTGCCGCCTTGTCTTAATGTTTTTTTTTTATTAGTGCTAGAAGCGCAAACATCTCATCATTCAATATATTATCAAATCTAGGGTGTGTATTAAAGATGTCAACCAATCAGGTTCATAAGATGTTCGTTAGCAAGCATTGAAGTAATTATTAGTATAAAGAGATTAATAATTCTAATTAAATTAAAAGCTGCCTAAGTAAGATTGCTGCTCTGCCAAATAATAAGTGGTTAATAATATTTAACTGGACATACAGTATGTTGGATATACACCGATCAGCCATAACATTACACATTAACATTGGTTATACAGTAAACTGGTAACAGGATCATGTGTGCCCAAGGCTCATTTAGACAGACAGTCTGTCTAATGCTAATGCAGCACAACAAGCTGAAATAAGTTCATCCTAGCCATGAAGGAAACGCACCACAGCCCACTTCTCACCCGGCGCTCCAAACTCCCCACATCGCAGTCTGATTGAGCGCCCATTGGATGTGCCAGACTAACATGTCTGATCCACAGAGACCTCACCCCTCAACCCACGGCTCCTAAAGGATCTGCTGCCATATCCTGGTGCCAGACACCACAGCACACACCTAGAGGTCTTTTGGAGTCCAGAGATGCCCCGGGGACACAAGGAGAACCTACACAGTACTGGGTATAACGTTGTATATTTCAAATTTACTTTCTAAGTTACTTTCATGGCATTGTGTTATTCAATGTGGTAACATTTATTTCCATTCAGAGTTGCATACATTTTTGGCCAAGATCTTGTGTTGATGATGGGATCGTGAAACCATTCCATGAAGTCTTCTCAAGTGCTTCTCAAATACTCGTGTGAAAATGAGGACGTATGAGGACAATCATGTGTCCTCATGCTGCCACAACCACCCTTTCATAATTTCCATCCTGCAGTATGCCTGTTCGATCAGGGAAGAAAAACTGCTCTGATGAGATAACCTTCAGGTTGTCAGCTGACTTCGTTTTATTGCCACATACTGTAGTGTTACTGAGCCAAGAGCTGACCAACCGAGCAACAAGAGATCAAAACGCTGCGCTTCCCTTCTTAACCATCACTCTGGAATGATCTCTTAAGTGATCTCTGATTCATGTTTATTTTTCCGGCTGCATTTCTTTGCCAAAGTTGATGACTCAGCACAATCCTCACTAATCAAATTGCAAATTGAATTCTCCAGCGTTATTCATTTAAGCTGCCATGAAAACACGTTATTCATTTAAGCTGCCATAAAAACACCACAAGCATTCCTCTAAACAAATACACCATTTGGCACAAAGCATGTCTGCCTATTAGGTAAAAAAAATAATTAAAAAAAAGCATACAGTAGGAACAGATCTGATTTCCAGAGTTGAGTGTAGAAGAAGGATAATACGATTTAATTACGGTATTGTACCAATACGCTTTATACCATCACACTGTATTGTGTTTGTCTCGTTTGTGTCTGCCTTTTAGCAGACATCCAGCAGACAGTTTGCTGCTCTCATTGTCTTCCCTGGTCTCACCTGTTCTGCTACTAACCACCACGCCTATTGTTGTGTGTTGCTAATGTGTGTTTGCCGGTAAAACAGCAAGCACATGGTATTTTTTATTACTACTTCCTGGTTTACAACACAACAGTATACAGTAGTAATGTAGTATGCTGTAATCGTAATGGATGGTCTGAATCTTTGGGTTGACACAGAGTCAGTTTGGTTTTCAACTGGTTCATAAGCACTGTTTTTTATTGAGTTCATTTCAATACGCTAAGCAGTGAAGTGATTTGGTGATTCAGGCTTGTTGGGAGAAATATATACATTAAAATGCTTCTCTGAAATCAACCGTGAGTCAAATGTACGAAGCTGTTTGCGGTCATTTTTCCGACTTTGTCATGCAATAAACTGAAGTGTTGCCTGAGTATGATGTAATGAGACCCATGATTAGAAAAAGATTTGTATTTGTATTAGATTTTTTTTTTTTAAGGAAATACTAAGAAAGTATTATTGGCAGACCCAAAATCACTAAATTTGTGCGTTGTGTGTGTTTATGTGTGTTTGTGTATGTGTGTGGCTGTCACAGGCTATGATGCACACCTGTTTATACAGTAAATTACTCTGGTTTTACCCAGGACTGCATGATTTTATCAAAAGTCACATTTTGACACATATTCCAATTGGAGCTTAAGCTACATTTCTTAACTATTAAACATACAACATTCATTTATATACTGTATATTTATCCAGGCCGTCAGCACAGTAATGTAGTGGTTAGCACTGTGGCCTCGCACCTCCAAAGTCGAGGGTTTCATTCATGCCTCAGGGTCTGTGTGTGTGTGTTTGTTCGCCCTATCCTTGTTGGGTTTCCTTCAGATACTCCGGTTTCCTCCCACAGTCCAAAAACATGCCGATGAAGCTAACTGGAGTTTCTGTAGTGTGTGTGTGTGTGTGTGTGTGTGTGTGTGTGTGTGTGTGCTCTGTGATCGATTGGCACCCTTTCCATGGTGTACTGCGCCTTGCACCCAAAGTCCCCTGGGGTACAGGATAAATGCTACATAGAAGATGAATGAATCATTAATTCATTCATTCATCTTTACAGTATCTAGGATAACAGCAAATAACTGGACAAATGTTAGAACTGATTAACAAGATTTTTGCCAATGTTATTTATCAAATCAAAATGATTGAAATAAATAATCAAACGCTTCAATTATTAATAAATTCTACAGTATATCAATTCCTGATTGCAATAAATTGCATCCTTTAACGATTAAATAATTGCCCAGGTCTATATTGCAATTTCGGTTGTTCATGCAATTAGTAGTGCAGCACTAGTCTTACGCCTTAAACTAGACCATTTTCCACACGCCCCTGAGTGCAGCTCGTTTTGGTGTCAGTGCCGCCCGCACATACGCATTCACATCCTGTTTGCACACATACACTCGCAAATGCACCTATTTATATATGCATAATGCTATATGCACGACGTGCGATCTCCAAATAAAGACAGTAGTGCTGTGTGACTGAAGAGGTGGTGGAGTAGATGTGTGTGTGTGTGGGGGGGGGGGGTATTTCTTTAGATGTTTGGCTTCATTCAGCCTTGCCTCATTGAGTTTAAGTAAGAATGAAAAGCAACAGTAAAAATACTGTATAATAGTTGGTTAAGGGCTGCCCATATCTGACCTACTCACTAATTATGAAAATGTAGCGAAGCTTGTAATGTTCTTTGTGACCTTTTGTTGCTAATGTGCCCATATGTCAAAATGACTTGATCAGAGTATGCATGTACAGTATGTGCTTATACAGGATATGTGTGGCTATGCAAAAATTTTGGACATTCTGACATTCTGATATGTGACAGGTGCATGGTGCTTGCTGGGCGAAATGAGAAGTATAGAGGCAGGTGTTTAGGTGGCTGAGGTTGCCAGAGCTATGCTGCTTGTCCTCCATGACTGATCAGCACGGTGAAAAAAAGCAGGGGCGTCATGTTCCGGCTTAGTGCACAAGAATCATTCCAGAAGGGCAAAGCAACAAACAGGGGAGCATTTCTCTCTTTCATGAAACCGTCGGGTGCCAGACACTCTGGAAGATCAGCATGCCTGTTGCTATAGCTATCAGTGTCCAAAATACTTCAGCTTGTCCTGTGAGAAGGTTAGCTAGTGACAGACCTTTCCTAGTATCCCACTTTTAAATAGGACACTTTTTAGTACTTTTTATCCTGGTCCTGTTTCTGTTATTCAATATATCCATGAATATTGAAAAAGTTCTTTGTAGGTTATCGTGTGATGCCATGATTTCACATTAGCAGCCACGGTAGTAGTAGTGAAAGACCTTTATGGTCTAATTTACTTTTTATCCTTATAGTAATTGAGTAATGGGCCACTGTGATGAAGTGCTCCAAATCTGACTGCCAGAACAAGGCTATAACTCAACCGCGCTCTTATAGCTGCAACAAACTTAATTGGTACATAAGCAGCATGCAAACACGTTACATTACAGCTTGTTGATTTATATAGTGTTTATGTGCTTTCTTCTTGTTAACCCATTTGAACCTACCTAGCACTTTTCTACTGGACTCTACAGCAAAGTAGTAGTTTTGTGTACATTTTTCTCTTTCATACAGAAATATAAAATACAGGGGGAAAAACTCTTTTGGGCCACTTGCCATTACCATTATAGTGCTGATGTACCTAAACTTCAATTTGGCCTGGAATCCTTTTATCATCTGGGTTTATATTCATGAACATAACTTATATTGCCAAAAGTATTCACTCGCCTGCCTTCAAATGCATATAAACTTGAGTAACATGCAATTTTTAATACATATGTTTAAAATGATGTTGGCCCACACTTTGCATTTATAACAGTGTCACCTCTTCTGGGAAGGCTTTCCACAAGGTTAAGGAGTATGGGAGTATGTTTATGGGAAATTTTGACCATTCCTCCAAAAATGAAAAGAAGAGAAGAGAAGAATTGGATGTTACTCAAGTTCATATGCATGTGAAGGCAGGTAAGCAAATACTTTTGGCAATATGTTGTATTTTGGGTTTTCCATTGTATTTTATGGCAAGTCCATTAAAATGACTACTTATGATTGCTAGGCTGAATGGTCCAGGTTATAGCAAATACCAAACTTAAGATTTCCACGTTTAACTGACTGCCTGATGGAGTTGTTTCCACAAAGGTCTTTTTGCGTGTGTGTGTGTGTGTGTGTGTGTGTGTGTGTGTGTGTGTGTGTGTGTTTATTGTCATGACAAGAATTAATATAAAACTTGAATAATAGTTTTGAAATATACACTGCACGGCCCAAAAAAAAGGTGGTCACCATTTCAAAAGGGTGAATTTATTGGGTGGTATCAAGCAAAGAAAACAACTACAGAGATTTGAAATTACTGTAATAACTCTTCAACACATAATCAAAACCTGGTAGGAAACCATCAACTTTGTACGTGAAATTTGGTCTGAAAAAATTTCATGGTAAGAAATTCAACATTAAAAACCACTAACGTAGCTGTGTTTAATAGTGAAAGTTAAAGCATTTCCATATACACACAATGTGATGAGAATTCACAGGATTTGGACTAAACAGCTGTGTGGTTATGAGTAAACCACTTCTTAATGATGCTAATAAAAAATGGCTTCAATTTGCTAGGCAGCATAAAGATTGGACTTTGGGATCGGGATGTTTCACTTGGTCAGGTCTAGACTCAGCAATGTTATTTGGCAATAAAATGAAGTCAGCTGACTATATGACTATATACTGTATACTACTGTAAATGACCAGGACATCACAGTAATGGGGTTTTTCTTCCCTGATTGCACAGCCATATTCCAGGACTCAAACTGTGAAAGAGTGGTTCTAAGAGTATGAGGAATCATTTTCACACACGAACTGACCACCACGGTGCCAACACCAATTAAAACATGTTTTTTTTAATTTTATTTAAAAATTTTTTTTAAAAAGGATATAATTATATATTTAAAAAAAAACAGGTTATGATGTAATATATTTATTCAATACAATTTAATTTAATTAAATTTCATTAATTTTTTAACAATAGACATTATTGCAAAGCGTTTTTACAGACTTAAAGATTCTGGATATAAATTAAAAAATGTAAAAAAAAAAAAATAATAATAATAATAATACTGTACACATTTATAACTTTGTTCCTAAGCCAGAGGTGGTGGTGACAAGAAAAAACTCCCTGAGATGGCATGAGGAAGAAACCTTCAAAGGAACCTTCATTTGGATGATATCAGGTAGCACATCCATAAATAAGTACTTTCTGTGCAATTATATGGAAGGAAATGCATTTTTTGGTTAACCTGAGCTCCAATGTAATGAGGTTTATCCACTGTAGTCCAATCAGCCACAACATTACAACGCAAAAACATTATGCCCTGTATTGTGCAGGTTCCCCTTGTGCCAGCTGGGCAGCTCTCCACAAGATCTCTGGTGGCGTGCTGTGGAGTCTGGCACCAGGATGCTGGCAGTGGATCCTTTGGGTGCTGTTGGTTGTGGGATGGGGCATTTGTGGTCTGGTGCATCCCATGGGAGCTTAATTAGACTGGGATGTGAGAACTTTGGAGGCTGGGTCAATGGCCTTGGGCTCAGAGCACAGTTTAACATGGTGCATTGGGTGTACACTGACTTTTTTGACAATTTGTGCCGCACTCGCCTGTTATTTTATATAGTGATGTGCAAATGTGGTCAGAAAAAAATCATGAATGGAGAACACTTAAACACTTGGTGAAGTTTCATGGTAAAAAAAAACATAGGTATGTTTAATAGTGAAAGTAAAAGCATTTCCATGCACACACAATGTGTTGAGAACTCACAGGGTTGGGACTGAACATGCTGATCTGATCAGGATAGACGAGGTAGTCTTTGGTCCCCGTGAGCATGTCATCTAAATATAGTGATTAATCAATGTTAACATGTTAATAATAACTAGGTATTCTACCCAAAACTTGTTTCTGTAGCTGAATTCCCATATTTTAAAAAAGAAAAATTAACTCTTTAAACCTTCCAGGCGTCCAACCCTGAATATTCCTGTACACCGTTAATTATTCTCCCACAATGACATCCCTGAACTTTGATGTGAGTGCCAGGTGGAACAATTATTATGCAGGTTTGAAGACAAAAAGCAAGTATTTGCAGAGTGGTGTGAAGACCCTGGGAAATGATCTCTGTATATGCCAGGTCTTTTGGTGTAGTCTATGCAGAAAGTAAACACACCGCAGAGTGGATGGGCTTTCCTAAACCAACAGCAGTCAACTAGGATCTAATAAATCTTTCAGAATCCAGGTGTATTTTTATCTTCAACCTTGCACCAGACACTAAATCTGTAACCTTCCCTACCTACCTAAATACTGCTCTCTTACCCTTGGCGGTCAACTTTATTTTGGCTGCTGCTGGAGAAAGAGGTGAACCATAAGAGGAGCTGAGGTTCTCTACATACCGCAGAGGACACTCTGGTCCATTCCTCCTTTGTAACAGAGGGCTATTTCTAGCGCGAATCACATGACGACAATAGGCATGCGTGTGTGCACCCCACACCTCCTCCTGCTGTTTAATAACCGCCAGACTGGAGCCTGCCTGTGTGCACTTTGATATGTTTAAACTTTAAACAAATCCTGCTCGTGTAGTTGTACCTGTTCACAACGAACTGTAAACGGAGACTGTTCTATTCTCGTTGGCTCCAATAGCGCTCGCTGCGTGACAGGAGGCTGACTTCAGAGGGTCGTAGGCATGGTGTTAATTCTCTGAGCTCCTCGCAGTTCCACCCAGAATGCTGTTGAGGGTTAATCAAATGAGCCTGCGTCTGTCAGCGACACCTGCTTTCTATGTGTGTGTGTATGTGTGTGTGTGTGTGTGTATGTTCAACACACTGTGCCTCTTTATTCCTAGTAATAAGAAATCCTGGTCCAACATTTGTTTCATTCTGGTTGGTATAATAAGGATTGAAAAATTATCTTTTGCATATCCAGAAAAATTCATAATGGCCGCGTGAGTTACTAATTTGCATATTTATTGCATATATATTTGCATATTATTTGCAAATAATGTTTTATTTCCCTTTTTTTTTTGTTTCCATTCCACATTTGAGGAGTTCACAAGTAAATCCTGTCACACACAGAAAGATAGGAAATGCAAATTCCGGATTTGTGGCACATCCTGGCCAAGCTAAACCCTACTTTTCCATTCAGGTCAAGATTAGGCCATGTTTACCTCTCGTACACCGCCTTCCGCCAGCCGAATGTGTCAACGTGTCTGCCTGCGTGAGTCAGACATCAAGTTTGCTGTCTCTCAACTGTAAAGGGTTAAAGAGCATGTGATCGGGTTTGCTTTTTCATGACCTTATCTCCATGTGTACATTAAACAGAGGCAGATTAACCTTTGCACACAGTTATAAAAACAAGTGATGCTGGAACGTTTGGTCGAGCAACGTGGAGGCATGGAGAGTTTGGGGAAGCTTATGCAATATAGTGAGCCTTGTTTTGAATGACTGTATTACAACTGTTTCAGGTAAAGGAACAGGGCTGTGTTCTGGTTGGAAGCAAGGCTGCTGGGAAAATAGACATGTGTGACAGATCCCAAGAAATAGAAAATGTGTGACGTGGAGGTGTGAAATGGCTGTGAAATGTGTTTTGTAGGAATCTATTGGACAGCATCATTTTGTATTTGTTATACAAAAAATTTCCTTTTGTATATTCTCATATTGGTGGCATGGTGGCATAGTGGTTAGCAATGTTCCCTCACACACATGGGGTCTGAATCTCACCCCTGGCCCACATGTGTGGGATCTGTATGTTCTTCTTGGTGGGCTTCCTACAGGTTGTAGGCTGATTGACATTTCCTAATTGGCTGTAGTGTTTGATTGGGTGTGATTGTGTCTGTGTTCGTGTGAGCTTGAGCCCTGCGAAGGATTGGCAACTCATTCAGGGTGTAAATCACCTTGTGCCCTGAGTTTCCTGATATAGTCTCCCAGCCTCACATGTGACCTACACAGGCAGAATAAGCAGAAGTTATGCCATGGAATATTTCTTAATCCTCAATGAAGCTATAGAAGAACCGAAATGGCCTTGCAAATAAACAGCCTTGCCCTGTAAACTGTAGCTTAACCCTTTCACCAATCCATTCCCTTTCCACATAACCAAGCAGAGTTATTCATCCTCGAGGTAGCCGTTCTCAGTTTTGCTGTGGAAGACGTCAAGCTCCTTCACAAACCAGAGTAGCACTCCTACTTGATTCTCAACCTTTAGGTATGGACTGCTTTTAGAGCTCCTTTGAAGAAATGGATATGCCAACTTCGACCTGCTTGGAATATGTTTGCTGTTGCCGCATGCTATTTGCATGATTACTAAATGTAAATGGTGCTTGGAGGTCACCCTGGTGAAGCTGCTGACTCTTAAATATGGGGAAACATCTCTGGAATGTTAAGGCACTGATGTGGAACTAACGTTCCCCCAGCAGCAGTTGTCCTTGAGCCAAGAGCATGCTCCTGATTGAGGTTGCTGACAAATGGGCTGGAAGAAGTTGATATGTGACCCTTGGCCTACACTACCTCAGCCTACTGACTGAGATTACAACGTAGATGAAGAGAGAAAACTCTGTACGCTTTCTCAAACCTGGATTAAAACCTGTGAAGTGGGCAGTGGTGGCACATACGGTTAAGGCTGGGCGTTACTGGGTTACTGATTGGATGGTCAACCAAGTTGCCAATGTTGAGCCCTTGTTCAAGGCCTTTGACCCTATCTGCTCTAGAGGTGCTGTACCCTCCGCTCTGACCCCAGCTCACTAACTGGGATATGCGAAAGAAATAATTTCACTGTGCTGTAAGGTACATGTGACAAATAATTGAATTTCTTTCCGAAGGCAGCCGTAAGACTGATTAAACAACAGCGGTGGCAGGTGGTGCACGACTGAGCTCAGAGATTAACCATACTGTAAACATTTCCATCATCACTAACTTTCATTGTGTGTCAGTTATCATTGGCCTTCGCTTTATTAATAGCTGCATATTTCTCTTTGGCTTGTTTCACAGTTAACCTTAGCACCTCAAGGGTCAAGGGTTCGATTTCTGCCTCGAGGCTATGTGTGTGTGTGTATGTGTGTGGAGTATGCATGTTCTCCCCGTGCTTGGTGGGCTTTTTCTAGATACTCTGGATTCCAAAGACATGCAGCTTATGTGAACTGGTGTTTCCAAATTAGCGTGCGAGTGTGTACATGCATGTGTGTGTACAATAGATTGGCACCCTGTCCAGGGTGTACGCTGCCTAGTGCCCCAAGTCCCCTTGGACAGGCTCCAGGCCTCCAGTGACCCCGTATGAGTGAGACAGAGAACTGTCCTTACTAATTACTGCACATTGCTAATGTATTGTGACAAAAAGGGGAAAAAAACTTAAACAGCATCTCGAACATTTGTCTCAACAAGCTTCTCTATTAACTCTCCACTTTCAAATGATCATGTGATCACTGACAATAAAACCACCATGGAGACAAAAAAAATTCAAACTATAAAACTCAACCCGGAATTTTCATTTATCTATTGTTGAATGTTGTTAAACATCACTTGATAATTATTAAGATTATTGGGCAAGTTGTTCAGAATGGATTTCTTCTTTAAGAGTTGACTACAGCCTTGTAATCGGTTCATTAAAACACAGGATAAAGCACTTAGAAGTACAAGCTAAAGGAATTAGATTAACCAAATTCCTCACAGAGACCTTTGAGCCTTTTAAGATATTGTCATTGGAATCCCAGGAAATAAACAACTTTTAAATATATATATATGGGTTCTACATTCTCTTTGAAGTGCGATAATACAATCTGAAGCATTTCCTTGAAACTTATCACTCAGCTGATTCTAGGCTTGATAATTATTCTTGGCCAGATAAGATAATTAATGGAACATTTCAGCATAGTGCAATGAAGAGGCCACCAGGAGACTCAAATTCCCCAGAATTGAGCTCTCTCTCCTTTCCTTGCCACATACCAGCCATGCCATGGATGAACATGGAAATAGACAGTTAGTGGAAAATGTCTGGAAGTGGTTGGAAGTGAGTTCTAAACACTAACTGGAAAATCCAATCCACTAGCATCTGCCTGCCCACAGAAAAAAAAGACAGGTGCTACATGCTTTAGTATTAAAAAGATGAGATGCACTCTGTGCATTGTCTACTAGACAAACGGCTGATTATGAGCTCAGGAGGAAAAGCCACTGTGTAGAGATTCTGTAGTGGGCAGAGTAGTTCTGCCCACTACGAATTTAATCTGATATAGCAGAAGAATAAAAAATATTTTTCTCCAGGTTGCGTTAGGCTTTGCTTCTTTTATAATAAATACACCTTCTGAATTCAGGCTCATCTGTGATTGGTTAGAGGTTTTAAAACATGTAAAATGGTGAACATTTGGTGCTCGCTCTTCAGCCAAACATCCAGTGGATACAAGACCACAGTAAAGACAAATAAAGGTTCTCACAGTTGTTTGTTCTCACAGAGGTTTTCAATCAGGAACGGAAACAATGAAAGCAAAATTTCCTACTTGACAATGACCTAGAGGCAGCACGATGGTGTAGTGGTTATCACGGTCGCCTTACACCTCCAGGGTCCGGGTTCGATTTCTGGCCAGTCTCGATTCCCGTCTCTGTGTGCATGGAGTTTGCATGTTCTCCCCATGCGTGGTGGGTTTCCTCCCACAGTCCAAAGATATGCAGGTTAGGTTAATTGGCGTTCCCAAATTGCCCGTAGCGTGTGTGCATGCTTGCACACACACACTACGGGCACACACTGAGCATGTTTGCCCCTAATGTTACATGGGGCAAACATGCTCAGAAAAAATCTATTTATCCTGATAAGAGAAGAAATGATCAGATCAGGTGTTTACGTGGATAATATTTACCCAGTGAATGGATTATCAATGGCTTACACCACTTCTCTAATTTTGATTGAAAATTCATTCCGATCAGGCCAGACCAGTTCAGACTATTCCGAGTGAAGTGTTTACACAATGCATTTTTTAATCTCACATATCTCTGCCACCACCTTAGGAATGGTAGGAATGATGCAACCTGGGTGATGGACTGTCAAACACAACACTTTGCATTTACACCAAATAGCACAATCAAGTGACTTTTGCTTACTTTGTCACACACCTTCAATCAAAAATCCAGGCATGCCTTTATGTTATCTTTTTAGAAGTGGTGTCCTTCTGAGGTCTAATACGCATCTTCATCTATTTCAGCTACTGATCTTCTGTAACTACTTCAGTGTCATTTGGCCATTTTTCTGACAATCGCACTTGCCTGTATGTTTAATTTGGGAGGACAGCCTGGTCGTGCTAGTGTCTGGATTGAACCTTGTTTTTTTCCCATTTTGTTATAATGGATTTAACAATGGTCATTTGAAGGTTTAAAGTTTTTCTGATCTTTGCATAACCTTCCCGAGCTTCATTTTCTTTGAAGGATCTGTAAGATTTACTAGCAGCTCTGTAGTCCTTATCACAGCAAGACTCATCTGATCTGCTGTTTTAGTTGCGAGTGATATTTATTGTGCAAGCACCCATGAGTGCATTTCAATTTCAAAATGCTTTGTACCCAGTTTACCATATTTAGTATGAGGATTTAGAAAATGACTCATCATTTAGGGAAATTAAAAACTAATTCTAATTTAGGCTGGTAAAAAATGGAAAGTGGATGCTTATCAATAAAGTTATTACAGTGGGGCAAAAAAGTATTTTAGTCAGCCACCAATTATGCAAGTTCTCCCACTTTTGAGAGAGGCCTGTAATTTTCATCATAGGGTTACCTCAACTATGAGAGACAAAATAAGAAGAAAAAAAAATCCAGAAAATCACATTGTAGTATTTTTAATGAATTAATTGGTAAAATAAGTATTTGGTCACCTACAAACAAGCAGGATTTCTGGATCTCACAGACCTGTAACTTCTTCTTTAAGAGGCTCCTCTGTCCTCCACTTGTTACCTGTATTAATGGCATCTGTTTG
>JAQMYG010000002.1:22378971-22390387 GCA_030014215.1 Clariallabes teugelsi | reverse complement strand
TTTGTGAAGCTGCTTTGAGACAATGACCATTGTTAAAAGCGCTATATAAATAAAATTGAATTGAATTGAACTGAATTCTGGAAACAGGAGAAATAGATAAGTGTAAGTATCTGAGAGAGTACCTGAGAGGATTTATGGATGCAGTGAGAGAGGACGTGAAGTTAGTTGGTGTAAGAAACGAGGATGCAGATGATAGGGTTAGATGGAGGCAGATGATTCGCTGTGGCCATCCCTGAATAGGAACTGCCAAAAGACAAAGAAGAAGAAGAAGAAGAAGTATCTGAGAGACTTTGTCAAGGGTTAGAGAATCTCCAGAACAGCATGCCTCATGGGGGGTCCCACAGCGTGCAGGGGTACCTACCAAAATTGGTCCAAGAAGGACGACCAGTAACCACGTATCATTTACCCCGACTTTGTTGCAGACTACAGTAAGTATGGTAACAGTATTCCCTAACAGCAGTGGCCTCTTTAACAAGATAATGTTTCCTGCCAGACAGCAAAAATTTTTCACGAATGGTGTGAGCAACATGACAAAAAGTAAAAAAAAAAAAAAAAAAAAAGTTAAATAAATAAATAAAATTTGCTGCTAATAATTTTTGTCTATTTTTTTTGCCAGCACAGTGGGGACCTACAGAGTTTTAGGCAGACGGTTTAAAGGTAATTGTTGATTAGTGTATACACCCTTCATTGTCCTCTGAAGAAAATTAAAAACAGTTTATTAAATGTCATCCTGATGTGTTGACGCACTATATTTGTTTAATTCCCTCGACATTTATTATCCTGTAATCCTTCAGTCATCAAGACTTTTATCCAATTGGAAAGAAATCCAGAGTATCCTATTATATCAGTCTATCTTCTCTCCTCGCGCCCGCCCACACACACACACACACACACACACACACACACACACACACACACACACACACACACAGTGTGTAAACTTGCCATTTTCACTTTCTCCTTTCATCCTTTCTCTGCCCTTGAGTCTATCATGACTAGGAAGATGGTATCAAATGAAGGCATGCCAAAAGAAAAAAAGAAAAAAAAAAATCAATATATAGCCAATCCCAGACCCCCTGGTCTTTTGTCTCAGATGACTTCTAAAGTTTTTCAGAACAGAACCACCCAGCCATCCATTTCTTTAACTAGCACGTCAGGGGCAAATGCACTGCTCCTATTTAAAATGGCCCTCATGTGAGTCATGTGACAGCTGTATACACTCTTGGAGTGTACATTGTCTCTTGGAGACTTCTTTCTTTCCGGCCAGCCCTATTCCATACACACCCTCTCATTCCAGCCTCTCAGATCAAAGCAGGTTTAACCAATCACTGTGCACCTTGCCTTCCTTATTTGCATGTTCGTAGTATGCCTGGCCTTTCCTCCATTCACAGTGAGACAATCTATGCCCTTTATCCACAGTACAATGTGCTTATATGTCTCTAACAGCATAGTGCTGCTTAGTTAAACTTTATCCAACAGAAAAGAAACCAAGGCATATTTCTGTGATTAAATGCCTCATTTCCTCTGCTGCTTGCTCAGGTCGTCCTTGAGGCACCTTACACCGGAGTTCTAACAAGGTTAGAGTAAACACACTTTGTGTTTCATTCAGACTTTCCCACTAAGTATATAAGTACATTTTATCAAACGCTAAAATGGGGTTCACTTCTACTCAGAAGATTAACTCCCATTATCAGACTATTAGAGTCAGGATCATTCAAGAAATTAAGTCTGAATATACATTCTCGTAGAAAAAAAATAACAAAAGAAGCTGCTGTGCAGACTTCATCGGCCATTACAACCGTAATAAATCAGGAAATCCAGCAATTAAACTATCCTAAAGTTGTTAAACTCAAATTTGCCTTTGTTATTTCTGGTTAGAAAAAAAAAACAATTAAGTGACTAAAACTTTTGCATCAATAAAAAACACTCTCACTCACTCATTCGTTATACCACTGGAGCTACTATACCAGGGAACTCAGGGCACAAGGTGAGGTACACCATGGACAGTGTGCCAATTAATCACAAGACACACAAGCACATGCACATTTGCAGATTAGGATATTTTGCTTGCTACTGGTGTTGCCTTTTACTGTTAGTCGGACAAGTAAAATATGAATTATATGAAATATATGACAATTACTGTATTATTTTGTCTTGTCTTGATACTCCAGAACACTGATTATGGAATGAAGCAACCCCAACCACCATAAAACAGGGATAGAAAAATATAAATAACACCATCATCATCATCATCATCATCATCCATCATTGGGGGTTTGGATCTCGCCTCGAGTTTGCATGTTCTCCTCATGCTTTGTGGGTTTCCTCCGGCTACTCCAGTTTCCTCCCACAGTCCATGTAACGTAGCCTGATTGACATTTGCAAATTGCCTGTAGTGTATCGGTGGGTTTGAGTGTGTGTTTGTGCTCTGTGATGGTGCCTTAAGTTCCCTGGGATAGACTCCAGGCCACCTGCAAACCTACACAGGACACAAAAAATGGATAGATAATGATAATTTTTATGATTATACTTAAGCTTGTTCTACAATTCTATAAATACTAGACAGTCTAAACAGTGATAAAACAAAGTCTACCAATAAACATGGTTTCAGTTTTAACTACAATGCAATGAATAGCAAATGAGGAATGTTAGTCTAAACCCACCAACAGGTCTTATGGTTTTAAGTGTTTACAGTTCTAAATTTAAGCTTTAATTAAATTGACTTTACTTACTAGACAGGAAAGACTTTATACTAACCCATAATACCCCTATTTCAGGGGACTGTAATGAAAATAAATAAAAGCGTTGTGTTTAGTACTTGGTTGCAAATCCTTTGCAATCCATGACCGTCTGTGACCCATAAATATTTCCAGATGCTGGGTATGTTCCTGGGCAAAGCTGTCCTAGGCATCACAGTACTGTATATTCTTGTTCTTCTTTACAGATGCAAATATTACATAAAGCCTGTCTATAGATCTTTTGTTACGTCTAAATTAACTGCTGTAAAAAAAAATAAAAAAAAAGACAGCAGAGCATGAAACAGTCAAACAGCCATTTGTCCAATTAATATGAAAATTGAAAATTGAAAATATTCTAATTCTTTTAATGTTGAACTTGTGGTCACCCGGTCAAATGTGTTGGATGTGAGACACTATTAATTATTGACTGCACATGTGAGAGGTACAGCTGTAGGACATTTACATGGGCTTTGTTATTTACATTTGTTTTTTTTAAACATATGTACATATTGTACATACACACACACACACACACACACACACACACACACACACACACACACACATATATATATATTGTATGGTTATCCTTTGAAATGGTTAACTATTCCATTGAAGCAGTGAAACAGATGACATTTTGTTTTTGTTAAAATTGTAAAGAATTGTTTAAAAAAAACTTTGACAATTGTCTGAATACATTCAGTTAGCTGCATATCATATTCATACAGCAGTTTGGCATCATTTTATTAGCTACTAATAAATAGTTTTTAAATGCATATTCTTCATGCATTCATGGCCACTCCTGAGCAGACTGTCTTGTGACTAGGAAAATCCAAGACAACTTCTGCACTTTTGCAATAAGTTATTCTCATGTTGAGACAAGAATTAACATTTCCTATTTTCTGGTGCAGGAACATATTTGTCATAGATTGCTTAAATTAACCTTCAGTCATGGCTTGGCAACATAGTAATTTTCTTAAACTGACACAAGGGATTAGAGAAGTTAGGGAGAAAAGACAGCAGACAAGACAGAGAGTGGAGTGGTGGATTAGTGGGTTTGAATCACACCTTTGGTCTTTGTGTATGGAGTTTGCATGGTTTCCTCCGGGTGCTCTGGTTTCCTCCACAGTCCAAAGACATGGGTTGTAGGCTGATTGGTATTTCCATACTGGATGACTAGAAAGTAGGTTGCCAGAGTTCGGGTACTGTATCTACCCCTTTCTGTAATGAAAAGTAGCATAATGTTGGCCATTTTGGCCAATTGTCTAGCTAAGCTTGGATGGGCGTGTAGTTATATATAGGAAAAACACTGAGTGGCACTGCCAATAAACATTATCAAAGAAACCTGATAATACTATCTTGATAAAGAAACTAACAATATCAACTAGTATACACATATTTTTCATATCTATGAATGTGTAGTGTCTGCCTAACAAGTCTATAGAAATGATAACAGAGTGAGGATGTTAGTTTGTATCTTGCAGCTGGGAAGCACGTTCAGAATCAAGCACTTAATCAAGCACTTTTTTTTTTTTTTTTAACCAGAAATCTGATTAAAACTTTTTGACCTGACTTTTGCTTAAGGTTAACTTGAGTCAAACCTAATGAGGGCAACGATAAGTAACACAGCACGTTAAACTGTGACCTATCTTTGCCCATATCTGACAGAAAACCAGCAGCCGGCATGGAGAAATAATGTGCAAACTGTATTTACTGTTGCCTGTGGACGGCTAGTGTTGGATGCACAACACAATTGTCCTCTAAAAGCCCGAGCCTCATGGGTGAATCAATAAGATTATGTGACTGAGGAAGCGGGGTATTCCACTAACTCATATTCACAGACAGCACAGATCTCTACTCTGACCGCTGTACAAAAGGGCCAGACACTTACTTCTATAACCTTTTTACAGGCCTGTACCCAGGCTGTATGTAACACACATAATGGGGTTGTGACTAATGTCAGAGTTTTTAAAGGACCTTGGTTTCCTAAATGTCACCTACTGGCCCTTTGTTCACTCTGGATCACTGTTGCGACAGCAAAGTAATGTTCCCTCTTATCGCTGATCTGGTTTATTATTGTTTCTGTTCAGCTCGGAGGCCGGTGCAGTTCTCAGGGTTTAGTTGTGTCACAACAACGCGATCAAAGAGCAAACTGCCGATCAGTTCAGGCGTTTAAGGCTATACGAACATTACACACCTTATTGTTTCATTCCATATTTCTGCCTCTATTCCAATATTAGTCAATAGTTTGAATAGAACTCTGTCACTGAGTTTCAAATTCAGGTACATCATGCACATGGTCCATGCTTGTCATTCACCACCAAAGTGGGTCGGGCATGTGTCGTTAATGCTTTCAAGATCGTATTTGTAAAACAATAACCCTTAGCATCAGGATGAATGAATCGGCAGCACAATCCTTTTGTTTGGAGTTCCGCTGATGGTTCATCAGCTGTTCGGAATTAAGCTGAAAGAAAATAGGCCAGATGCAGCGCTGCTGTTTTTGCAGCTGTTACTGGCAGGCCTCCTTTTTTCCCCAGGTTTGCTGCTGCTACGTAGCATGCTGCTAATGATGGACAGTGATGTGTGCATGTGAAAAAAAGTTTCTCTTTCAGTTATAGTTGCCACATATTAGACTTAGTATCCAATCTGAAATAAGATAACTTGCCATAAACCTTTATTGGGTTTTAAAAGTCTGATAAAGTGTAAAGATATGTATACACTGTATGCAAATATGGGTTGCTATGTTTACACAGAGAACAGTTTTAAAAAAGTGAAAAATACAACTGGCATTGGGATACACATTAGTACTGTACCTAGCACACACACTGTAATACACTAATTATACTTGCTGTAATACTGTACATTACTGCTGCTGTCTCTCCATCTACTGCTTTGATGTCTTAGGAAGAAATTACAGTTTCACATGCCTCCTCCAAATTTTTGTTTTGGGCTGGTAATTAGAGGAGTGGATTGTTTAACACCAGAATTGTTTATCCTAAGCAACCATGTACACATGATCCATCCACCCACTCATTCATTGTCTAAACCGGTTATCCTGTGTAGGGTTACAGGAGGAATGGAGCCAGGGATCTAAGGGCACAAGGCAGGGTATAACCTGGGCATGAGTGCTCACATGCCCACTTATATATTATGGGCAATTTTGTAAGCCAATTAGCCTGCACTGCATGTCTTTGGACCCCAAGGAAACCCACCAAGCACAGAGGGAACATGCAAACTCCACACACACAGACCAGAGCCAAGATACGAACCCCAACCCAGGATGTAAGTCACCGTGCTGCCTACACATGAGCCATGTTTATTTTATTTGAAAATGCAAGGAAACCATGAACACAAGATGAATTTTAGTTTCTTATGATTTATAATACTTTCTTGCAATAGATCAAAAAGAATGACACAATAGAAGTTTAATCATGAATGCTAAACCTTAGTGGAACTAATTACCTGGTGACACTCAGATATTAATGAGACTCCTTACTGAGTGTTTGATTAAGGCCAGCACAATTTTGCTGATTAGATTAGATCGAGATTGTTCCAATACAATAAAGTAATCCCTAATTTTCCAGTTATTAATTGCTAAAACGTAGAATGTTCAGACAATGTTTGACTCAAAGTATGTAAACGTCGCTCAGAACTCACTTACTCACTCATCTTCTATTTCTCTTTATCAGGGTCGCGGGGGGCCTGGAGCCTATCCCAGGAGACTTAGGGCATGAGGCGGCGTACACCCTGTGCCAATCCATCACAGGGCACACACACATACACACACTCATTCACACACTATGCAATTTAGGAACAGCAATTAGCCTAACCTGCAGGTCTTTTTACTGTGGGAGGAAACCGGAGTACCTGGAGGAAACCCACCAAGCACGGGGAGAACATGCAAACTCTGTGCACTTGAATGGAATCGAACCTGGCCGGGAATCAAACTCGGACCCTGGAGTGTGCTAACTCCAGTGCTAACCACTACACCGCCTTGCCGCCGTTTGCTCAAATATGATTTGGAAAAATTATATATTTGTGTTTTTACACTGAAAAATCAGTTGTGTTCCACTTTGATCTTTTAATCTAGGTTTAAATACTGCCTCAGAGAATCACAGATCATTTAAAATAAAATAAAACACAATGTGGAGCATTAAACAACCTTTCGATCTCTTACATTTAGTATACCCTGAACCATTAAAAAAACATAAGTTGTCCTGGATGCTAGATAGAAAAAATGCTTTTCAGTGGATTATTGGCCTTAGGGCACTTTCTGGTTCGACTGAGGAATCACAGCACTCTTTTCAAATAAGTTTGTCAATCAAGATCTATTATTAATAGCAATTTAATGGGTGTTCCTGGTTTAGTGCATAGGTTTTTTGCCATTCTGAATGAAAATGAAGCTGTTCTGTGTGGTTTGCTTTGTGCAGGAGAGCAGCAGTAAACAAGTGAGTCACAGTAACTGCGATGAAAAGATCAACAGCGCATCTCAAGACATTTGGTTAATGTTTGGTTAATGAGAAAAGTACTTGAGGATCATTAGAGAAAGCTGGTCAACAATTCCCAGATGTCAACAACTCCCAGGAAACACGAGAGGCATCCGTCTAATAAATACCAGGTCTTACTGTGAGGAACTTTTCGTAGTACCGACGTCACTGTTTCAATAAGGTTATTACTGCTTCATAAATTTTGGAAAATGTGTCATTAATGCAGGTGCTTGTGAGGAATATAGCCCTGTCTAAATATGGGTTGTACTGATGTAGAATTTAAAAAAAAGGTCCATCATTGCTGTATAAATGAGTCATATGATGATGAATAAGTAAAGTAGTGAGACAGAAGAAGAAGTTTAAATCCCATCAAAGGTTACTGCTTTTAAACTGTACCGGACCTGCGTTTTTGTTCATGGTGCAGTTTTTCCAACTGTCCACTTCGTCACACGTTAATCTACATCACCAGAAATATTTGACAGTCATCAACAAAAAAAACCTGTCCTTGTACAGTAGATGCAGTCTGATCACATACTGCAGTGACATTCTCATTGACATGAAGTATGGGCTCTCAAACTTTTTTTCACAAAAAATATTTGTCAGGACAGATTTATTTTATAAACCTAACATACTATAAGGATAATTAGTTAAATGTTTCAATGTTAATGTTCTGTGATTGTACTCAAACATAGAAAATTCAGTGATAAAACTCTCACCCGCCATGTGTAAAGCCCGGGATTTATTCCTTTGGCCAATGCAGAGCATGTTTATTGCGGTCTCACTCAAAGTGCAATGCATTTTCTCTCACTTATTTATACTGTCTCTTTATGTTGTTCTGTGCATTCTCTGTTCATTTGTCGTAAGAACTTTTAACTGTATAGTAGGGGTGTGCCACTGTAAGGAAAAGAAAAATCATGTTCTTGTTCATTGTAATCTGGAAACATGAAGTTGAACTCGTTCCACCATGATATTTTACTCTTTTATTCAAGACTTCATTTTAATTTGCATATTAACACTGTGCATTATATTAACAGTATATGAGATGTCTTCACTTAAATATCCAAGGTTATTAGGTTATTAGTTACTAATCAATAATCATAGCTGACAGTAGTAGATTTTGAATTACAAGTTGACAGTAGACTAATTTTGCCATCCATCATGTGATTGAAAACACAAATCAGTACAGCTTAATTAATACACCTAAGCTTTGAACATCCATTTTCAGAAACCATGGACATTAAGCTGCTTCCCTTTACAGCTATAACAGCCTCAACTCTTCTGGGAAGGCTTTCCACTTGATTTTGGAGTGTGGCTGTGGGGATTTGTGCTCGTTCAGCCACAAGAGCATTAGTGACGTCTGGCAGTTATGTTAGGCAAGGACACTCGGGTGCAGTCAGGATCCGGTTAATCCCAGAGGTGCTTCCAAACCACCCTTGTAACAAACCATGTCTCCATGGACCTCGCTTTGTGCACAGGGGTATTGTGATGGTGGAACATCACAACAGTTTGGATTGTGAGACATCAGCATACAAAAATTGCATGCTTCTAGTTTTGCACCATAAGTTTGGAGAAGACCAACACACTGTACGAATAAGATTAGATGGTCACTTACTTTAGGCTATATAGTGTAGTAGCGTAAGTACCTGTCGTTGATGGAAAAAGAGTTTGTAGAAATAGGTTACACATTAAAGCTAAAAATAAGCTGATCTGCTTTAATGTAAGCAATGATATTATTATTTCAGGTCGAAGCCTATGTTCATGTCAACCTGTCTTTCTGTACAGCAGAACTCTCTGCTTAACTTATTACTACACAGGGGGAAAAATGAGTTTGAGTATCTTACGCATATGCTAAGTTGTATTACTTTTATCATTTGCCAAAAACACTCCATTAGGTAATTGAAGAGTGAATCACAGATGAGAAATCAAAAACGTAAATGGGATAAAGATTTTGTATTAAAACAACTCCAGAGCGATAATATACACTTATTTCAGTGATGAAAATATTAATTACTCCCAATAAAAATATTCAGTTTAGCTTTTTTTTAATATCTATTGGCGCAAGTGTTTGTTTACATTGAACAAGTAGCTTATTAGTAGCTTATTATAAACTAGATTATTAAGTCCTGCATATAACTGTTCATAACATCGCTTTTACTCAACATTTTGATTTCGCTTATGGTGCAGGTTAAACTTCGGGCAGATATCTAAGTACTGCAAATGTTTCAATAAATTCTGTCCAGCCAGCAGTAGATTTAAGACGCGCCCACAGTTTGATGAATGGTACATAATCTGGCACACAACTGCTCATCACTTCACTTCTACTCAACATTTTGATTTCATTTATGGCGCAGGCTGACATTCAGGCAAATACCAAAGTACTGCCAAAGGTTCATTAAATTCAGTACAGCCAGTTTTGAGTGATGCTGTGACAAAATCAGGCTGGACAGACATACAGACAGACAGAAAGACAGACAGACAGAAATGTTTCTGAGGCTGGTTTTGAGTCCTCCAATGTATTCATTCTCTAATGAATATAATTGAAAGAGCAAGTTCTGACCAATTACAGACAAATCTTATTTTTATTTATATGGATAATCGCTGACTGAGGGTCAGTGGGCCACACTTAAAAAAACATTGACTTTTTTTTCTTACAATGCTTTCTCAGCATTACACAGCATATTAATTGTATCAATTACGCAACACGTGCCTGGAAGCAGTTTTTTTTTTTTTCTGCTTTAAATTGTGGTACAAGAGATTTCATGTTACAAAATATATTTTGTAACAGTTGTGTAATAACAGGTGCCCCCTGCCGGTGGATGCGTGTCACTGCATATCGAGTTGAGTCGTAATACCGGCGCTCACGCGCTCCCCGGCTCTCATTCTCTAGAAGATGGCGGACTGCGTTTCGCTGTTAGATGAGGAGCTCTCTTCCTTCGTCTTCAATTACCTGACAGAAAACTCCGGGAGCCCGGTAAGAAACGCTCGCGCTTCATAAGAGCAGAGCTGCGGCTATTAGAGCGCCTGTTTATTATTATTATATTTTTTGCACGTGAGGTGTCTGTGCAGTGCAGCTGCGGCTCCTGGTTATCCTAAGAGAGCGCGCGCGATGCTGTGTGAGACCGGCTCTGCTCGCGCGCCGCCGGCGTCTCGAGCCACGCTGACGTCTGCGCTTCACGTGGACTTGAATGAAATCAGACCAAAATCATAAGAACCTGCGCCGGGTTTTTTTTTTTTGTTGCCTATTGCTGTCTATTTATGAAGGAAATAATTTTCTGCAGGGTCTAATATGAGCTGATTTAGTTTGGCGCGGATGATTAAGAGAAGTATTCGTACAAGTTTGAAATGAGTCGGAGAAGAAAAGAAAAGTCGCACACGTGGGTGCTCGAGCCTGGTGAACTTGAACTCTAGACATGTGCTCCGGAGATCAGATCTTATTTTAACCACGCAGAAGCTTCCACTCCTGGATGAGCATGATCTCGAGAACAAACTGAGGCACAAGCTAGATATTTAATAGCGTTGACTGCTTAAAAAAAGTTTTGGCACATATAGATTAGCGCCACGGATATATCCTGGGTGTGATGCTGCCTGCGCATCCTTTAAGGAAACTAGTTTAGAGTCCTGTTTAGGAATAAATATACAGTTTGGCTCTCGTTTTGGTCTCGGTTTTTTTGTGCATTTTATTTATTATTTTTTTTTTATTTATTTAAGCTCCCGTTCATTCGTCCGAAATCCCTGATATCACTTACAGGGCTTTACAAGGAACTGAGTGTGCTGTGCTCGGACTTTTCAATGCATCACCTGATACAATACTGTATACACTGTTTAATATGTGATCTATAGGCTACCTTGTGCGAAAGAGGTGTCTGTGGGTGTAATTACGCATTATTGCGTAAGTGAGGGAAAAGTTCACTTAGGGCTGGAGAGTGAAATCCACCACGCCGGTGCATGATGAAAGAGTGAGGAAGTGCAATGTGAAATGGGAATGTTGACTTGAATACCAAGTGTTGAATGAAATGGATATTACAGGAGATGCTTGTTCATTTAAAGCAGTGATGCGCGTGGAGATTTTAAAGCATGACTATAATGTTGTGTGTTGTATATATATATATTATACATTATATATTAGTCTCGGTTTGACTTGAACCATGCATACACATATGTGAGGCATTCAAGTCAAACTGGGACTAAGTG
>JAQMYG010000002.1:22327990-22353070 GCA_030014215.1 Clariallabes teugelsi | reverse complement strand
CGGTATCGGCGAGTACTGAAATGCAAGTACTCGTACTCGTACTCGTTTTCCAAAAAAGTGGTATCGGTGCATCCCTACTCTTAACGTAATTATCATAACGTCAGAAATAAATCTGGGTGTCCATTAAGAGTTAGGTTTTTATGAGGTAAAGATTTATTTGTAGGCAAAAGGTCAAGAAGAAAAAGGACATAAGTTGCATCATCAAATACCGAATACATGTGGGAAAGTGGAAATATACCTTTGACATTAATGTTGGCCAGGGATCGAGTGTCCTCGTGTGCCGGAGCGCTGCAACCTTTCATAACCTTTTAACTGGAAGAAATCCAGTTCGAGTTCTATGGAGAATTCGAATCCCTTACCCTTCTATGAACAGATAACTGAACACGAGACGCAACGTCATGATTCTGTACAAGTTTCGCTTCCGATCTTTGTCCTTTTTTTAAGCATTCGTACTCCTTCACGGGTCCTGTACAAGAGCAGCGCTGCCATTTTGCCGGCGCATGTGAGCTGAACAGCTGTGTCTGAGCGGCGTCCTTTCAACCTTTCTCGAAGCAAAGGTCAATCTGGCACTTGAGTCAATTCTTGGGTTTCAAAACAAGCCCCTTTCTCTCAGTGCGCCTCGAAAATAGAAACAGGAATATAGCGTGCCTTGATTTCTTGGCAGCTGTTAACAGACGAAAGAGCAGCTTGCGATGGTGTCCGTGGTGCTCTGCTGTTTGTTTTGCTAAAATCTCACCTTTGCTGAAGACTTTCAATTGAAATCTCTTTTTTTTCCCATTATTATTGCTGACGGTCCAGTATTTAGATCCCATCTCTTTTCCTTTGTATGCAGTGACATGCATTTGAATAATCCTAATATTGTAGGTGTGCAAGGCTTGTGCCGGAATATTATTCGAAATCACTATTCGAGTGTTTATGTTGCACCATGGGAAAAGGGAAAGAATGTAAATGGCAGGAAATGATCAGAATGGATGAGCTTACTTAGTGGACAGAAGCGCTACTTGGGTGGCTGCGTTGATGTTTGAAATATTTATTTGCCGTTGATTCAATAATTGAATAAATTCTCTATTATTTTTATCAAGCATTTCCACAACTGGAAGAAAATTAGCGCCCGGTTAACGGAATACCTATTAATTTCATTTATTTATCCAGATACTTCATGATAGTCCAGATGCTTCATGATATTTCTAGTGAAAATCCATAAGATCGATGAGAATAAAGGGCATATGGCAGCACATGACCTACGGAGCTCTCTGGAGGTACTGTAACACTGTACAAAATTTTGGAGCCTTCACTGACCCCTTGTGGTGCCCTTCGAATAAGGAAGAGCTCCATATTACTGGTGCACCCCCAAACCTTGGGCAAGGATGTAATCTGGGGGTCTTTAAATCGAATAAATATATATATTCTTTTCGAGTTATGTATAGGTATATGCGGTCACGACGTTTCTGTGCACGTGCATACAATGAAGCCCACATCCAACCCCTGCTGAGCATGCAGACGGGCGGCTCAAGGACGCTGCACCTTCAGACTGTATTATAATCCCAACCTACCAAAGAATGAAAAAAAAAACCAACATCTTTAATATCTCAAACACTGTTTTCTGTCCCGCTCGAAGTGCGCTGTCTACAAAAGTGCTCTGATTTAATTACCGCAATCCATGTTGTCTAAGAGCGAGGGCACAGACGAATGCTGACTCCAGCATGTGAATTAGTCCGAACTGGGCCGATGCCATGTTTCTCGGCTGTCGTGACTCAATGACACGCATCTCAGACCCTTTCTTACTTTTTCCACCTATTCACTTCAATCAGGCAGAGCAGAACCAAGATGATCTGTCTGTTGTGTTTATTTCATTGTTCATAACGTTTGCTTTGCATTCTTCCCAGGCTTCCCAGGTTGCCACAGAGACGTTAGCTTTGTGACAGCCTGGAAATAGTACCTGCATTGTCCAGAAACATCACCCCACCCCACCCCACCCCCCACCACCACCACCACCACTACCCTCCCTAGCAATAGTCGTGATAGCAGCAGGTACAATTACCTCAGCATCTCCTAGGTGCCCCATGCCCCCACTGGTGTTAATCTGAGCCTGGGCTGCAGCTCATATACCACACCGAGGAAACCGTACAAGGAACACGTGACACGTAGAGGGCTCGCTAAGAGTCACACACGAGGATCTGAAACCGGAGCCGGGCTACTCACGCCACTCCTGTGAAAAAGATCCGGCTTGGCTCGGAGACCTCAGGGGTGCTGACAGCCTTTTGGATCTCCTGCTGATCCTTCCTCTGCTACATCTTTGAGTAGTAACACACACACACACACATGCAGACTTGGATCCGAAGTCTTATTTTTGCCCGACTGCCAGACGAGCTTATGTTTCTACAATCTATAAGTCGTGTAAATTGTGTGAGGCTGAGTTTTAATGTATCATTTAATGAAAAGCTGATGTGTCTTAATGATGACAAGATATACTGTATGGAATGAACATGTCATCAATTTTAGTTACAGGTCCGGAAAAGTATGGAAGTTCTTTGGTATAACCGGTTCGGTTCGGACAAAATCTAGCTTTAATGCAAATTTATTTATCCATTAACATTTATGCATTATTTTGGCAGTTTTACCGTAATTGGTTCTGAGAAATAAGGAAAAACATTATTTTAGTTGCTTTGTGGTACTTCCTCTTTTATCTTATTAGCTGATATGTCTCTCTCGTAGCCTTGCCCTATGGAGGACACTGACAGGCCAAGACACACTGCCACTTAGATGTGATGAGACTCGCGTCCTTGCAGAGCACGAGAGGAATTATTCATTAATAACAGTTCCTGGCATGTTCTTCTGTTATCCTCTTGATAGTCTTGGCAGGTAATTATAAGCTTTAACCCGTATCCCAGTGATCCTGCCTTAGCATCAATGCATAACACATTGATGCATCTCACACAATGTGTGCGGTTGAGACAGGCATGACGGTTTCCAAAATAAATGAGGCTATTTTAAATAAACAGGCATAAACCTAGTGTAAATGCATTAGAATTAAAAATGGCACATCAGGAAAATTGCAAGAACATTTCCTCTGCATTTATCAATGCTCCATGCATTAAATGAAGGATAGTTTGGTGCCGCATTACTGTGTCCTTACTCTAAATGAGTGGCAATATGAATTGACATTGAATTTGAATTTAAATTCTTTATAATTGTCTGGATCTGAAGCATTCTCATCACTGCCCTGGGGAACAGATGGAAACCAGGCTCTCAAATCCTAATCTTACTAGAGCTGCAAGCTCCATCAGCTGTGGTCCTGGTGTCCGAAAAAAAAAACCTCCATATGGTGCTACAGTGCCAAAGTATTTCTTACTAGTGTTACTTTCATTCAAAAAAAAAATATTGAGTACATCAGAGTGAATCCAAGTGAGCTAATCTGATATGGCTGTGGATCTGTACAGTAGGTGAAAAAGACTGAAGATATACCGTGCAACTGATGCCACATAATCTTGGCTGGATTTGTCTCCAGAGTTCAGGACACGTTGGGAAAGTCTGATTAATTTAACTAGACTGCAATAAGAACTATCCTGCCTAAGGCATGTAACATGGAAGATGCATGTGTGTATGTATTTGGCTTTGTTTTTCCAGAAGCAGAAGTGTTATTGGGTTTGGTTTCGCATGTCTTGGCAGTTAATATTCACAATGCTCACACCATCTGGGATAAAACACGTCACATTTTTGTGGCCACGTTCAGTTGACGCAGTTAGTCGGCTGGATTCGTGGACGTCCAGAAGAAGGACGAAAGCCAGACACCTCGCTTTAGCACCCTAAGCATACGCTGAGGTAAAAAGTCACATGAATGAATCCCGATCTGTCTGTTCACCCGACCAGGTATCGGATCTAGGTCCACATCCGATCTCAAAAACATCAGATTTATGTGTTCACACAGCCCTAAAAAAAAATCTGATCACATTGTATTACATTAGGGTAAAAAATGTAACAGATTTGAGTCACTTCAGGCGGATAATGTGAACATAGCCTATTTAACTTCCTTTCTTAGCAGCCCGATTTCTGTTTCATTTCCTCCCCCATCCAGTTCCTTTAAATGAATCGTGAGACCCTGAAAAGTCTTTTTCCTAACAACTGACTTGAGCTCACCATGATCGCATTACTGTCCTGGTGCGTTTAAGGGCACTAGGACACGGCCATTTTCCATCTTAACTCCACCACCTGCTGGGCTCAGATGTCGCAGTGTTTTGTTAACGAAAATGTTTTGCTAGGAAATGTACAACTTGTATGCAAGTTAGACACATTTGCAAATCCTAGTCTGTTTTTTAGAGGAGAGATTTTGAAGAGATTCTGGATTGCAGAGACAGAGATTGCAGAGATTGCGGCCTGAATCTCTGGCGTGGAGTCTTCTTATCAATCATACTTCAGCTTACGACAGAGAGGAGAATGGCTTTTCCACTGTAAGCTGCTGCCCCAGATCTTCCTTTAACTGCCCTACTTCTATCTGTCTGCAGTTAATTTCGACTTGCTGCAAGACTGCGGTAGAAATCTTGTTCAGAAACTACCAGAGAACAGCACATTTAATCAGCGCTTAAAGCAGGTAATGGGATGTGCCACCTATTCGGGGGTTCATCCAACGAAATCAGATTAGTCAGTAGCGCCTCTAATATCTCATTCAGGCCTCATGAATAAGCTGTAAACCTCTCCCTGTCCAGACCTACGGGTTGCTGCAGACCAGACCTTTGCTAAAGCCGTCTGTGAGAGAATCCATTTAGGAGTAGCGTCAGGCTCTGTCTAGGAGTTGGGGGGGGGGTCATGTGGTTTTGAGTAGTGTGTGTTTGTGTATGTGTTTGTGTGTTTGATAGAGTAAGCGACGGCTGAGGGAAGCAGTCAGTCTTGGCCCATCTGCAGTGTTTAATGCCTGGCTCGTCACAAGCAGCTTGTGTAAGCCAGTCATCAGACCAAGGATAACAGCTATATATAACCTACCTTAGAGAGCTGTAGCTGAAGGGGAACAGGACGCACAGATAAGACCCTATTAACTCAGGGGTGAAGGGGAAGCATGAAGAGTTCACGAGTTTAGTCAGTTGATGACAGGAATCCCCAAATCGTGAGGTACTTATGCCTGGTTTCATACCAGAAACACTGCTTAGGGACATTCGGTATGCTAGAACATACAGTAATGTAGCTGTTAAGTCTTTCTTACAGAGAAATCGATTTAGTTACGCATTGTGATTCTTTTGTATGTATATAAAATGTTGCAGTTCCGCTGTAATCCTGCAGATGGCGCACACTAAACCATTCACACATTGGCAGGCAGCACAGGATCCGATGTGGTACAATAGAAGTGCATTACTTACTAAGTTTGTTTAGAATGGTAGCAAAATCTAAGAAAAAATGATATAAAATCAGGATATTTTATAAAATCTTAATACCTAGTATCGCAATACAAATTGAATCAGCACCTAAGTATCACGATAATATCGTATCAGGTGATCTTTGATGATTCCCATCTCTAATATATAAACCTGCAGCATGATCCCAGTATTTCCAGTGATGTATATGTATTTACACCGATCAGTCATAACATTAACACCACAAAACATTAACACATTATACACCAGTAAACTGGTTACAAAATCATGGGCACCCAAGGGGACCAAAGGACAGCACATCTGGTCCAATCCCACAGAAAAGCCAATCCTACAACACCCAAAGGATCCACCGCTTACGTCCTGGTGCCAAGACACCACAGCGCACCCCTAGATGTCTAGTGGAGTCATGCCACGAGGGGCCAGAGCTGCCCCGGGGCCCAAAGTGAACCTACACTATACTGGACAATGGACATAATATATAAATATATATATATATATATTCAATTACTTGTCACATGTACCTTACAGGGTCAGCCAGGTTACCGTGGGCCTGAAGCAGATAGGGTTAAGGGCCTTGCTCGAGGACTCAACAATGACAACTTGGTGGTGCTGGGACTTGAACCCCCGACCTTCCGATCAGTAACCCACAGCCTTAACCATTTGAGCCATAATGTTTTGCCATTATATTATGGCAGATCTCTGGAGACAAAGACTCTACTGTTGTGTACATCACAATTTCTTCTCACCATTTCTAAATGTGCTCACACAAAAATATACACAATTACAATGCAATTATGCAAAAAAAAAAAGTCACGTCCTCAAGCTTCACACGAGCATGGTTAACACGGCTTCATATGAGTGTGGCATGTACGAGTGTGTCCACACACTGCGCTTCCTGCCAGATAGCGCTCGATCCTACTCATAACTGCTAATTTTTGCAAGTCTGTTTCATGAGCAGAAAAAAATGAGGTTTTTGTTAGAATGGACAGTGCTGAATAGCAGAGCGACAATGTCCTATAACAGTGCGCGAAGCTAGTTAGTCAGTCCGTCACCTACCAGTAGGACCAAAAAAAACATATATATATTGAATCTACTCTACTTTTGTCAACTAAAATGCTTTCCCCCAGTTTTTCTGGTCTAATTCAGGAAAGTTTAGCCTCCTGATATTGTCCGGTGACTTCGCTGCAAGCCAGCTGCCCCTCTGTGTTCCCCTCCAGTGGCTTGACCTTGTATGGCCGTGTGCAGAAACAGAACTCATCGGTCATTGAGACTTTGCCACGCATGGCTGTATCGAAGGGGCAGTAAGGCAGTTGTGAGTGTGAGGGTGCTCGGGGAGGATCTTTTTTTTCCCCTTTTATCTTGATGCCCTTTGATTGGGACGGAAACAGAAGCCGTCGTCTCGTCTTCGCGGTTGAGGGTGTTCGGGTGTAAAAGTCGTGACAGATGTATGCGTTGAGTTTTTGCGTTTCAGATAAGTCAGGATTCCAAGGTCATCTCTGTTTTCATTGTAGAAACCTACAGCCACGCTACAAGGACAACATCAAGGGCGCGGCGTTATTAAAAAATGATATACGAGACTTTTTTTTTTTTTATGAGATCCAATTTCAAAGGTTGAGTCTATTCACCGAGGCGTGTAGGTTACGTTCATAATTGTATGATTTAAGGACCTGCGCTATATGAATGGCAATGAGATCGGTGGTCTGTAGCCAGGCATCCGGGTTGCCGCGGTGACCGCTCGTGTTGCGGCATCTCAGTTTATCAGTAACAGGAGAAATGGGACGGAATCCAGAGCAAACACATATAAGGTCATTGTTGGTATGTGAGTCACACCTTGTTGGCTTTCTCCGCTATAACCGGTGCCAGCTCCGTAGCAGCAAGTGCTGATGTGCTTTATAGGTTCGGCTTGGCCTCGCATGCCGCTGCAGTCAATGCACAAATATGTAAGTGTTGCTATGTGTGTTCTGGCCCCACCGAGCGACCTTAACCCTCCAGCATCAAGGAGGATTTTATTGATTGATATCAAGTATCTCTATAACATGGAGAGAAGGAAAGAGAGAGGGGGGGGGGAGGAAGGAAGGACCAAAAAAGGTCACATAAAAAAAGACGAAGATATGTGAGACGGCAAGCATATGTTGAGATTGATTAGCTGCGGTCGCTTGGCCGCTCCTGAGCGCTCGGGATGGGAGGAGGAGGAGGAGGAGAAGAGCAAGATGACTCAGGGGCACGTGAGAAGGATGTGAGGAGAGTGCTAAAAAGAGCAGCAGCAGCAGCAGCAGGGTGGCTGTGTGGTTTCATGAAGCCTCTGGATACAGGATGAACACCTGCATTATGCGTGCTCGTACTGATTCATCCACAACTCTTAGCAATCTGTACGTGTGCTAGGAGAGAAGGCCGATATCTCTCATTATTACTGTTGTTTACAGCCATAAATCTGGAAATGCTATAAAGACATAATGAAATATCATTAACCATCCGCGGGTCCGGATCAATCGGGGCGACCCTCACGGCTGGCACGATACGATAAGAGCTTACAATCCTGTTTAATCGCTATGATATAAGACATTCTTTGGCAATACATTTATAACACACGTGATTCTGTGTCTCCGATTGCGCTTCCTAGTTTTTTTTTTAAGCAGACTCGGGCTTTGCATCCGCCTGACCAAAACCTGCATCAGCGAAACCGATAAACTGGAAACTGATCGGTCAGCTTTGTGAAACGGAGACGGGAGTACGGAGTGGACGAGCTCATCAGGAATGCATTCGAGAGGCTGTATAGAATATTCATGCTTTGACCTCTGCGTCAAACCAGACTAGGCAGGGACGACAGCATAAGCTTGAGGAAGGGACGCATAGCGTGATCGTGGACATCAAGACAAGCTAGATCTTTTTTTTTTTTTTCCAGTTTTTTTTTTTTTTTTTGTCGCACCCCCTTGGGGTTTGAAGCACTTCCCTTCTCACAGTACTCACTCTCTCATGTGTGAACACGTACTCTCGTCGTTGTGCACACACACACACATGCAGTATGTTTCTGCATTTCAATGTCCTACAGATCGTCTTATTGAAACGCCACATGTCTAATTTCCGATTGGTTGCTGCTAATAATAAGGTTTTGCTGATGGAGGAGACGGGCTCATATGATCCTCCGTGCTCGTGAAACCTACCGCATATCTGTTGCTCAAGGCAAAGTGATACAGCTGCCTGACCGCAGGCCTGCTTATTGATCCCCCAAGAAGGAAGTATATTATTAGATATGGTCTTTAGGGGAAATGTCTCTTTGATGTAAGCTTGTCAGGCTGTGACTTTAATGTTACTCTCTTTCTCTCTCTTTTGTTTTTCTTTTTCCCAGTATGGGGAAGAGGAGGTGTGCTCCGACCGCCTGGACACCGATTTCCCCGACTTCGACCTCTCTCAGCTGGACGCCAGCGACTTTGACTCAGTGAACTGCCTCAGCGAGCTGCACTGGTACAATGACCACTCAGGCAGCTCCCCCGCCTCCATACAGTACAGCGCAGGGGACGCCGAGCTCTTCGAGGTCAGACCCCACATTCTGTAATTCTCGGGCCAACGGTCTCCGGTTCTGATCTAATCTTAGCGCATTACGTAGCTATTCCCACCGGAAAGCCTTCCTTAAAAAGCTTAGTTGGGTTTTAATGGACGATCCGGACCCGGTTCCGGTTATGGCAGTTTGTCAAGAATGCGACTCTAGAGGTCAAAAAAAAAAAAAACAACAACGCGTAGACGATGATTGATCATAGAGAGATGTTGTGTCTAATGCTAATTCACTCTTCGCATCATGTAATTCAGGACGGGGATTGATTTTTTTTAGGCACAGAGTACTGCGCTATTTTAGGTGCCAGGGAAGCTATTGATCGTCACGTCAAGTTCAATTAACCTTCAGGTGGGACCAAATTCGGAAAGATAGTTCCTGGAGCCGCGCACGTTATGAGAGGCTAGTGACGTGGGACGAGGTTAGAGATTAAAAAAGTAGTAGATGTTCCCCACAAGTTCAAGCGAAAGATTTTCTTCTTGCGCTTATCAGGCCTGGGGGCACCTAAGCTCTTTGAATCGATCTTTACACAGTAATCAGATAACTGCACTTTCCCCAGAGCAGGATGTGCAGATGGACCAGTCACTTGGAGGTTATCACCTGTCTCTCTCTCCCTCTCTCCTTCTCTCTCTCTCTCTCTCTCTCTCTCTCTCTCTCTCACCTCATTTACAGATGGAAGAGGAGAACGCGGCGCTGCTCGCCGCCCTCACAGACAGCCTGGATGGCATTGTGGAGGACGGGGTGGGGGGGTTCTCCGTGTTCTCCTCACTGGGCGAAGACCCTGAGGAGGAAGAGGAGGAGGAGGAGGAAGAGGATGACGAACTCCTTTTGGAAAGTGAGCCTGTCCAAGGCTCGCTGAGCCCAGAGACAGAAGACCCGTCTCTAGTAAGAACCCTTCCTTCCTGTTTAAGGTGGATTTGGATGGGCCTCTGACTACCCCACAGCATGGGTATGATAGGCAAAACAGGTCTGAATTTTTCTCATTTTGGGATTTTCAATTCTCTTTAGCAACCGCACTAATAAGAATCCTTTCCACAGGCGGGGAGTTGGAGCACGACACATGCTACACTTTTTTTTTTAGGATTTCGATTCTTGCTCTGATTGTTTCTCTCCTCTGTCCCTTTGTCTTTGTCTTTCCTGACCTCTTTTACTTGCTTGTTCAGGCTAGTTCTGCAGTTTTCACACCTGTTCAGTGAGGCTCTACAGATCTCTGACGGAAAAAAAAAAAAAAAAAAAACAACAACGACGACAACAACAACACAAAAAAAGCATGCTGTTTTCCTTTCTCCTGCTCCCTGCAGCCTATTACAGTCTGTTTGCTTAGAGTGCATTAAGAAAGCCGGTTTTTGGACACGTTTTATTTTATTCCATTGATGCTTTTGAATCAGTGCCATGCTACTATACACTCTGATGAACAACTTGAACACGACATTTCTTTTCAGTCCATTTAATGAATTATGGGTCACAGGCTGTGTGTGTGTATTTGTGTGTGTGTGTGTGTGTGTGTGTGTGTGTGTGTGTATGTGTGTGTGTGTGTGCCTTAATGCAAAAAAATGCACACAAATCCAATTTCAAGGCTTATTGAAAAGGCTAAAAAGAGCACTTTTTTAATGGTTACAAAGGTCTTATTGTCACCTCTGTGAAAGCAGCTACGTAACTGAATGCCTGGTACCTTTGCTTTTATTTGGACTTGAATGAAATGGGGCTAAATTACAGAATGGAAACTTGAGCAATAAATGCTTATGGAAGAAGAGTCTTGGTTTTAAAATGATGTTCGGATCGATATCTTAATGGGTCTGAATGTTCCTTAAAAATTGTGGATTTTAAGCATTCTGCGTATAACAACATAACCTTCCAACACGGCATGGTTTTATCAGAATTTTTGAGAAAAAAATCAAATGTTCTGGTGCTTGGAAAACACACTGATAATGTTAAAGACCGTCAGAATACAGCACATGTGTGCATTAAATTTTTTTGTTAAGATTTGACCCATTATATCGGATTAAGATTAAGATTAAGAAAAACATGGAGACTTGAGAATATGGTTATTACACAATATTTATACTTACACACAAGAAAGAAATGCACACTGTACATCATCGACACTATATATATATATTTATATATATAGATAGATAGATATATTTTTACAGTCTCTGAGGCGGAGGATTATTTCTATCTATATCATAATGATCACCCACAGCACTCCCCGGACATTATGCTCTAGACAGGTGTGTTTTCCGTCTGGTCAGACATATAGATAATGGAGGCTTCTTCCTCCTCCTCTTTCTTGCGCCCCCTCAGACAGCTTTATAGCTTATTATGTCTGGGCAGCTGGATAATCCCGTAAAAAAAAAAGTTTTCGAGCGCCCCCTGGTGGCTAGTGCCGCCAGGGAGTCCGAGCCCCCTTTTCGAGGCCCAGAAAACAAGGGCCGCATTGAGGACCTTCGGGCACTGCGGGGAGGGCGAGAGAGAGCCGAGCACATGTTCTCATGGAGTAGATGGCTTTGGCATGAAGGTGGCACTTTGTATAAGGCAATGGAAACACCCGGTGCCTCTTCACTTCCTTTAGCGGGCTCTGCCAAAGTAACACGCTACCGCGAGAGACGGCGATCTGAGGGCTTATTTTCCCTGCTGGTTCCATCATCGCCGCACATCCCAGGTTACTCGCTCAGAAAGCTGAAGAAAAAGTCTTGCATATCCCTCTTCTCTCTCTCTCTCTCTCTCTCTCTCTTATTCTCTCATGCTTTTTTCTTCCCCTTCGCTCTCCAACCAGGGCAGTAGGAAGAATTGGTGCCACAAGCAGCTATTCATTCTTATGCAGTGTTTTAGTGACTGTGTGTATATGTGTGTATGTGTATGTGTGTGTAGTAATTGGGAGGGGGGTGAGGGTGGGGGTGGGGGGTATCCTCATACAGCAACGATGCCCAGTACAGCTTAAGCAGTTAGCTTTGCTGTTTCACATCATGCTGCCTGCAATTTGATTTTCGAGTTTGTGATTCTTTGGCAGGAATCAAAGCAGTGAACAGTTCTTGTGTTGATGATGATGATGATGATGATGTGTTGCGTGGATTGACAGAGTGGCATGCCTGCTAATTAGTTGTCCCTCTCTTTCTCTCTCTCCTTCTCTCTCTCTTTCCTTTCCCTTCTTTCCTGACTACAGCTGAAAAAGCTCCTGTTGTCTCCCCCGAATGTGCCCGTGGGTCTGGACTCGAACAGATTAAACAGCGCGCTCAGTAAGACTCAGCAACTCAAGTCTACTCGTCCTCTCCTAAAGGTGAGTCTGTTTTCTGCAGTAAAGTGTAATAACTCACGCACATTAATCCGAAACCTTCCCGAGAACGGTAGCATCATCATACTGTATACAGTACACTTTATACGCGGATGAGTATTCCCGCCATCCATCACGCCGGCGCTTGCCTGGCGTTTACCTGTGTGTGAAGAGAATGAAATAAACCGGCGCTTCTAAAAATTAGGCTGGCACGGTGGTGTAGTGGTTAGCACTGTCGCCTTGCACCTCCAGGGTCCGGGTTCGATTCCCTGGCCAGGCTCGATTCCTGTCTCTCTGTGCATGGTGTTTCCATGTTCTCCCGGTGCTTGGTGGGTTTCCTCCGGGTACTCCGGTTTCCTCCAGTCCAAAGATATGCAGGTTAGGCTAATTGGCGTTCCCAAATTGCCCGTAGTGTGTCAATGTGAGTGTGTGTATGTGTGTGTCCCCTGTGATGGATTGGCACCCTGTCCAGGGTGTACCCTGCCTCGTGCCCTAAGCCTCCTGGGATAGGCTCCAGGTCCCTGCGACCCTGAATACAGGATAAAGCGGTATAGATGATGAGTGAGTGAGTGCTAAGAATTAGTAAGCTACGTCGCGCTGCGTGTCTGTGCTTTGATGTGCCGTCGCTCTGCCAAGGCGAGTGCAGAATGAGCGCTGACTGCGACCATCTGTCATAGGAAAACCATGGCTACCGGAGGGGTAAAGGGCAGCCTTGCTTCAGACTAAGAGCTTACTTAAAGCCTGATTCACTATTTAGATTCTCCTAGCATGTTTCCAACTAATCACAGAGTGTGAGTTCGACGAAGAATCGTCTTAGCAAATTAATTGTTTTTTTATTTTGGAATCGTATTCATTAAATGCTTTGAGAGAATCCTCCATTATCACACTTTGCTCGAGAAAAAAAGTCAGCAAGAGCTTCTTTTCAAATTCGGTAATTTGCAACAGGATTCATTGGTGTAACGATAATGAGAAATCCATTGCAGAAGATGGAAGACGGAAATGGAGACTCGGAGTTCCGCAATGCAATGCAGACAGGGACTGTGCTACTGTGGGTTTGTCAAGTGAAGAAACGGCACGCACAGTGCACTCGATGGTGGTTTTATCACGAGCTGGACAGACTGCAGTGCTTCCGTCTCTCTGGCTTTGAGTAGAGATGATTGACAGGCCGCATATTGATTATAAATATCGACGTGCGAGTCATTCATGGAGGATTATTTTTCCCTTAAGTTCTAATAAATTTCCATCTGTGTCCTCACAGAGGGACAGAACATGCACGGTGGAGAGGAAGCCGCGGGCGTTCAGGCCTGTCGGTCATCTCTGCACTGAGCTGCAACGCCACCTCACCCAGGAGGCCAATACTGAGGACACACCTACTGCTGAAACCGAGGAGGAAGAAGATGAGGAAGATGAGGACAGTGACTCGGAGGATGAAGAGGCGGAGGATGAAGAGGAGGAGGAGTCTTCATCCAGCAGCGAGGTGGAGAGCGCCGTGTGTGCCGAGCCACCCGAGCCTCAGTTCCCCTCGGAGAAGGAGCGCCACTCCGTGGTGGAGCTGATCCGCTACATGCACACGTACTGCGTACCATCGCGCAAGCAGGCCACCTGGGACCGCAAGGAGCGCGAGAACCTGACGCGCAAGACCAAGCCTGAAAAGCCTGCAGTCTCTCGTAATGCCACTCCCAGCTGTCCTAAACCTTCCCCACAACCCACCCACCTCGCCAGTAGAGGAACTAAACCCAAGATACCCTTTGTTCGGCGCCGAGAAACTAAAGCGCACTCCCTGCTTAAGGAGCTGCTCGAGGCTGTCGCTTCCTATGACGTGAGCAAACCTTACAGGCTGCACAGCCCCCCGTATAGCCACAGCAGGACCACGGCAGCCTGGCCCAAAGCTGAGCACAAAGACACAAGCGTTGTCGAAGGATCTCAGGTGGCTGCCAAGCGGCCAAAATGCCCCGAAGTAGACGAGGGCTCGTTTTCGGTGCGCCGCTCCCGGCGATTAGCCTCCTTCCCGAGCCGGTTCGCGAAAAGACAACGTTCGACTGGACACTCCAGTGAGGACGAGAACCCGGTGCACCACCCTGACATGGATTCCCCCGCTGAAGACAACACTGAGAGAGCAGACGCACAGAAAAGCCCCGAAACCCCGAACCTCTGCTGTAATGACGGTAAGAGACAAACAGAAGTTCAGAAACTTTGACGATCAGCCATCATCCTGATAGCTCGTGTATGACTGTGTATGTTCTGTTTCTCTGATTGCAGGGAAGCATGCCTGCCTCTGCCTGCCGCTGACTCCTAAATCCGCAGGGTGTGTATTCCCCAAATCTCCGACTTTGCTGTAGAACTGGAGCCGCTCCAGGCTTTCGAATGAGTCTGGACGCCTCCCAAGTGACGTCTGGGAGACGCGTAGTGATGCCGCACCTTTAATATCCGCACCCCCTTGCTAGACTTGCAGCCAGACTGTTTTGCTAATTATAGATTATAGCTGTACTGCTAAGTGACACATTAAATTATATATAAATTTTGTCTATTCCCATTGATTTTACGAGTTCAGACTGTTCTGAAGTCATAAAGTTAATAACGCTTCACTCTCTCTTTTTGTCTTGATCAGAGATCCAAGCAGGCCCTTCGAGCAGACTCTGTGCGTGGAACTGTGCGGCACTGCAGGTAATTTCACGCTCTCGAACCATCGTGTTCAAGTTCAAACTCGTGCCATGGGAAGTCTTGTACTCGCCGGATTAGCCGTGTGATCAGGAAGGTAGACGACAATGAGTAATGAAGCAGAGTGTTGACTTACATCAGAGCCACTGGGTCAGACTGACTGACATTTACATACTGTAGCTCATAGTGTGGTGTTGGTTTACGTCCGCGAGTCAGGATCATCCCAAACCATCATGGTGTTGTAGAACGGTCATGAAGTTATTAGCTCGAATGATTTATAAACATTGAGTTTTATTGTAGGCGGCACGGTTGTATAGCGGTTAGCACTGTCGCCCTGCACCTCCAGGGTCCGGGTTTGATTCCCGTCTCTGTGTGCATGGAGTTTCCATGTTCTCCCCGTGCCTGGTGGGTTTCCTCCGGGTACTCTGGTTTCATCCCACAGTCCAAAGACATGCAGATTAGGCTAATTGGTGTTCCCAAATTGCCCGTAGTGTGTGAGTGAGTGTGTGTGTGTGCCCTGTGATGGATTGGCACCCTGTCCAGGATGTAACCCGCCTCATGCTTTAAGCCACCTGGGATAGGCTCCAGGCCTCCGTGACCCTGAATACAGGATAAAGTGGTATAGAGGATGAGTGAGTTTTATTGTTGGTCCCATTTTTTTTTTTAAGGACTCACCCCGCCCACAACGCCGCCCCACAAACCCGTCGAGGAGGAGCTCTTCAAGCCAGAGGGCAAAGCCGACCTCCCCGGCAAGGGCTTGTGCGCGGTTCGGACGCACCTGCGGAAGCTTCCGGAGCAAACCGAGCTGTACGCGCAGCTGCGCAGCATGGGTCCGACGGGTGAAATCCAGAGCAAGGGCGCCTACAGAGACCACGACTACTGCATGCTAAACTTGGGGGAGAGTCAAAAACGCATTGCCGCCATCCTCCCGGGGCCCGACTGCTACACTAAAGCCGAGGAGAGAGAGGAGGACAAGATGGACGAGAGGGACAGTCAAGGGGAGACGGAGGCTCAACAGTCCGATTTGTCCCCGGACCTCTCCCCCCGCCAACCTGCAGAGACAGGACAGCCCTCGCCTGCCTGCTCACCCACTCCTGAGGCGGATGCTGAGTGCCCAGACTCATGCCAGCCACCGTCACCCTGCCATCAGATCAACCTCAGGTAGTTCTTCAGCCTCAGCATGCCTGCTTTTTTTTTTAGTTTTGTCTCATTCTAAATGTCTCTCTTTAATCGTCCTCTTTTTGTTTGGTTATAGCTGTGAGAGCCACTGTGACAAGCAGAGCAATAACACTACACATGGACAAGAGGAGGAAGGGGTAAGTAGTGATTGAGGCGGCATAATCTACATTAAACGATTTATGACCGATAGCTTATAACCTTGTAACCTTTTTCGGGTTGCAGGACAAGTGCCAAGTATTGTACATTCACAATCTGCCGAGCGGCGTCACGCAGGCTGTCCTGCGCAAGCGCTTCAAGGCCTTCGGCGACCCAGAGGACTTGCGGGTGCTCATCAAAAAAGAGTACGTTAAATCCGTTCTTACTTGGTTTATCAGCTAAGGTACTGTATATGCAGTATACTATATCTGTTTTGTTTTTGTGTGTGTTTTTAGGGAGCGCTGTGGAGTCATCACTTTCCGGCAGAATCAGAACGAGCTGAGTCAGAAGCACAGGCGCCATGACTCTGCGGGTCAGTACGCAGGAAATGGCAGTCGGAGGTTCAGCAGGAAGCGATACATAGATTTGGGTAAGATGGATGAAGATGTGGGAGTCAGTCTTGGTGTGCAATGAGCTCTAGAGATAAGCAGTTAATGGAATAACAGATACAGATTAAGTCTTCATACAAGTTCATACAAGTTAAAGGAACAAATAATGGTTCTGTTACATAATAAGAATAAAAATAATGCACGATATACTATATTACAATGTGTTTTATTATGCTAGACTATGTAAATAAGCAAGTATTACGTGGCTGTAACCAGACTTAATTAAGTGCTTTGATCATGCAGACTCCTTTGATCTTTTACGGAGTTGAGCTCTTCAATATTTGTTGTTTTAAAATGTAAAAGTTGCCTAGTATACTTCCTAATAAAAAGTGTGGGGTTCTCAGGATAGTCAAATTATTGGGCTGCATCAAGCAAAGAAAACAACTAAGGAGATTGACTGGAATTGCGTTAACTGTCCAACACATTATTAAAACCTGGAAGGATCAGTTGATGTTGATCCATCAAATAAAAAAAAAAGAATGAATAGAGATCACTTAAACACCTGGTGAAGTTGCATCGACAGTAGAAATCAGAGCCATGTTTAATAGTGAAAATAATAGCAACAAAGACCTTACAGGACTGGGACAACAATCGAGCCACCATAAGAAAACAACTGGTTAGTGAGACTTATCAAGACTTTCGTTTGGTAGGCAGCATAAAGATTGGACTTTTGATCAATATGGACAGATCATACAGTTTAATGAGTCCAGATTGACTCTGTGACCCTATTAGGCGATGCACCCATCATGCATAGCGCCCACTGTACCTGTACAAGTCTCTGGAGGCATTATTAAGTTCTGGGTTGGCTTCAGTTGCTCAGGTCTAGACTCAGCAACGCTTTGTGGCAATAAAATGAAGTCAGCTGATGACCTGAATGTACTGAATGATCAAGTTATCAATTATAATTATTTAACTATATCTGTCCGGTCACTTTGATTAGATCTTGAATGATCAGTTTGACGTTACAAAAACGTGTTACAAAGTTACAAAGTAACATGTTAGAGTACTTTGATGTAACGAGTAATCTAACGTGTTAGGTCCGCCATTTAAGTACTCAGTTATTTAGTTATTTTTTCAAAAATGTAATGTAGTTAACAGATTATGGGCAAAACTTCGCTGAGTGATGATGGTAGAATAATTATAAAGTTCTTGACTAAAATAACATGCATTGAGGAATCACAAAGGAGTTTTTTCATTTTCTTCAATGGAAAAGTACTCTAACTAGTTAATTTTATCAGAATGTAACACTGTAATGTAACTGATTACTTTTTAATGACAGTCATTTTGTAATGTAATTAGTTACAACACTGCTTACAACACTACATTTTGTAATCGTGCTTTGTGTTTATCCGTCCAGATGAGGCAGGACCAGGTCCAGTGAAGAGCAAGTACGACGCTCTGGACTTTGACACTTTGCTTAAGGAGGCCCAGAGGAGTCTACACCGTTGATACGCCTTACTGACAGCTCAGCGATCCTCGCTCCTGAGCCACCTCTCGACCTCAGCCCAGACTCCACACCTCATGTTTACATTTTTGAACGTTGAAATCGGGAGAAAAAAAATGTTTAAAAAAACAAAACAAAAAAAAAACTAGACCTCGGACCTTCTTATTGAGGCTGGAGCGCTGCTGAGGCACGAGGACGAAAGCAGAGAAATGAAACAACAAAAGAAAGAAGTGAGAAAGACGTCGAACACTAGCGGTCTCCTCCGAGCGGCCCTGGCTTTCTGTAGCAATCCCTTGCTCTCTCCGTTTGGTCGTCGTGACGTCTGTGCGTGTGTTGCTTTTCTCGCTTCGTTTTTTTTTTTGTAACCTTTTGTCACTTTTTCGGTGGAACTGCAGCTTTCACCGTTTTTTGTCGTACAAGTATGTAAATGATATTTGCTTTATATTAGCAAAACGTTGTGGATGTTCAACTGTGTGTTACAATGACAAAAAAAGTGTGTTTTTTGGGTGGGTGGGTGTGGGGGGGGGTCAACAACAACAACAACAACGAAAAACTCCTTAAAACGTAGAGTTTACAAATCGAAATGGAACGGAAAAAAAAAATCTGTCTTTTTTTTGTCATTTTAGTGCTTCCTTATTTCATCTATGCACTCAAACGAGGTAGCGCTTGTGGGGGTTTCTTGCCTCTCCCCTCCGTCTATGGCTGGGTTCTTGCTGCTGGCTGCCACATATAACAAGCAATGGAGCCCGAAGACCTGACCAACTTTACTGTACTACTACTACTACTACTATTATTACTACTACTACTCCTACTGCACCGTTACATTTACCCGTCGTATCCACAATGCTCTCAGCGTGTCAGGTACTACTGTAAGTATGCAATCAATGCACTTAGATACAAAGTGTCCTGTTTAGAATAAAGAGGGGGAAAAAAAGCATTACGTTAGTAAAGTCTGCTAAAAAAAAGCAAAAAAAAAAAAAAAAGAGAATATGAATGTTGATCAGTATCTGCTTGTAAAACATCCCATCAACTCAATAGCCATCGGAATATGATGAGTGTCTACGGGTAGAGAGGAGGGCCGTGGAAATTCGGGAGGAAGTCCTTTCCAAAGCTCGATCTCCCGAAGAGATACCAGAGCGGTATCTCCGTTGTTTACATCTCCCTCTCTCACATGCTTTCTCTATACTCAGTTTTTTTCTACTCTCTCCTATCGAATAGGGGAAGGTCTTCGGGTTTTTCTAGCTCTTGCCTCGTACTTTAAACTCTTAACCGTTTTTTCTCTCCGTCTGTGTTTGGAGTGTAACAGTGTATCCCGCCTGTATCCGACTGTGCCGTCCGTCTCTGTGTTTTTCTCCAGGTTCTGGGACAAGCTCGACCCTCAGTTTCACGAAGCTGGGAGGCACTCACGTGTGTGTGTGTGTTTTTTTTTTTTTAATATGAGTCTATCCTGGAGATCCTGTCTAGTGGAGCCATGTGCTTTTAAATGTGTGGGTGTGTGGGTCTTTCTTATGCATGATCCCTGCCTCACCTGTTTGAACCAATCACCTCCTCAGTAACACACCAGGAAACCGAATGTTTACATCAACCCGAATCCTCCTTTCGACTTCAATCGAGCGCACACTAAGTACAACACGCCTTATTCAGCGTTAAGGCTAACTCTATCAGGATGTGCCTTTTCGGCCAACCCTAGATAATCGTTCGTACACACTTTTTTGTAATACCCACATCGTTTAAAATTCTAAATTAAGTTACAGAGAAAAAAGAAAAAAAAACAAGAATGAGTGTTTGTTCTTAGTATGTATACTACTGAAGGAGGATAATGTGCTGTTTACATGACTATATATAGATCTATATATACATAGGTATATAATCTGTACATAGCCCTGTGTCTAATGTAAACATGACTCATATACGGTTGTGTATTGTACAGCGACGTGTTCACGTGTGTTTCAAAAAAAAAAAAAAAACAGGTGTCAGGGTGTCTACTCGGGTGAAGGCGTGTTAATGGCGCAAGCACGTGACGAGGATTCAAGTTTGAGCAATACAGGGGAGCGCGAAGAGGGACGCGGCTTCAAAACGTCAAACTCTGTTGTACAAAGTATCCCTTTAGAAGAAGACGAACTATTTTCTGTTCTTTCTTGCTTTTTTAATTATAGTACTGATTTAAAAAAAAAAAAAACAGATTTAAGATGCAATACGTGTTACTCCTGAGTGAAGGGATTTATTCAGAAAATGATTTCTTCGAGATGAGATCCTGTCCCGTACGCAGACTGAGAACTGGACTATCAGCTTCTCATTCATAATCTGCCAGACTTTGAGTCTAGTGTGTATAATATCACCACCTAATCTCTCTCACACTGTAGTGAACTGGTACGCGAGTATAGCGCGAGCGTATGTCTTAGGACTATCGGAGGGAGGGGATTATTGGTCTGACGGGTCACGCGAAGGACAGTCCCGTCAAGAGAGCCTTAAACCAATAAGAGGGAAAACAGCTATTAAGTTTTTATTAATAATCTCTATCGTCCTTTAAAAGTCCAATCTGTTTTCTTAAGTGAACTTTTTTCAATACAGCCATACAAAAAGATATATAGAGTACATATATATGAATCTATATGTATTTGTGTTGGTGTAGATAAATATATATAATATATATATATATATATATATATATATACATAGAAAATATAATTTCTTATAGAATTTTGACCATTTATTCAGCTTTTGAAAGCACTTCAATACGTTTCAGCATACAGTGTGAATCTAGAATGTATAGCCGGAGGTAATCCAAATGAAAGGGAAAGAAAAGAAGGGGAAAAAAAAAAAACTCCCAAAGGGAACCCTCTTTAAATGCAATACATCTCCATTTTAGCAATCACTATTTGACCAAAAAGTATACTTAATGTGTGTATAGGTAAAAGTGCAGTACCACATTGAAACGTCAGAGTGAATGGCAGGACTTTGGCGCTTGTGTGTATGAGAGCAAGTGTGTGAGTGCATCTGTGTTTTCATTGCTACAGTAAGAAATTAAAGGAAAGAAAGGAAAATCATCTTTTGTAACCACATCATTTTCTTCAATATGAAAATTCCACAATATTGGAAAACATTTGTTCACTGATTGTTTTATCAGAAATTAAACAAAATTTATATACTTTACATAACGACCATAAATGTAAAAATTCAGTCCTGTTTTTTTTTTTATTGTATTTGTTCGGCTCCTGAGCGAACGGGGCTTCTGATGTCTTTGTGGATTCATGAAGCCAGTGATGGTTGTAGATTTGCTGCTTCAGTATCGTGTGTGTTTGGTGGAACTGAAATCAGCATCAAAGGGCATACATTGATTTCCTTGTTGTTTCATTTCTCTTGATTTCTTTGATCTTTTTTTGTTTGTTTGTCTTTACATCTAATGACTATCAAACTCACTATGATTTGACTTTTTTAATGTAGTTTTGTTTTTGGTATATGGTAAATACTTCTAGTAAGATTTTATATTTTTACATATATTGGTTTTGATTTTTTTTTGTTTTGTTTTGTTTGTTTTTTGAGGTTTGTTTTTTATTTATATGCCACTTAGCTTGAATGTCTTTTAAATGTGTTTTTTTTCCCTTCTTTGTATTGTGTGATTTCATATGTCTTGAGAATGGAGACAAATGCATTTCAGTATTTTTGAATTGTTGAAATCTAGTTTCCCAGATTATCTATATGGTGGAAATGATCTGATGCTATAAATTATATTTTAATTCATGTAAATAGTTGGGAGGGGAAAAAAAAAAGATGACGGCTTCCTTTTAAACGGAATACATTTCTCTTCTGAGATTGTTTACATTATTAAACTGTAGAAACTGATCCTCGTATACTATTAAAAAAAAAAAAAAACAACAGAAAAACATACATATATTCATTGATTTGGCTCCAGACAATAAAAACGTCCTAATGAACACTGACAATGTGTGCTGTCTATTAATGCATGTAGTGAAGTGTTTTATCAGTGTTTGATTTTTGTTATGCACTATCTATTTGCAAGAAAATAAGCTTGACATGGATTAATGTGTTATGCGCCGCACAACGCACTGGAGCACGAGGAAATGATTCCTGGAATGAGCAGGGTGGGTTGGACTGGAGTTGAGAAGGGGACTGAATCCTCAGCAGTCTGTTCCCAAATCCTAGAATTTATCCCTGTTGTGTCAGAGGTACACACTGTGTGCAAGCAGTACTGTAGATGCACGGCTAGCTACTTAAGATTCTGCAAAGTCTCAAGGAAAAGAAGAGCCTTAGCGTTAATGCAGTATCCTGATGATGATGATGATGATGATGATGCTGGTGGCAGTTTATCGCGTCATTACCTCGTGTGAGCATAATCTGTGTGCATGTGCGTGAATGTGAATGCCCGCAGACATCTTGACAGCACAGGGATTAGAACACACAAGCATCCCTTCCTGCAGCTTCAGGACATCACACATTTACATCACACAACGCAGACGTACTCTAACCGTGCCTCTGGGATGACGTCAGTACCATAGCTAAAACCTCCGTCATTGGCGAGCTCTGAATCTGCCAATCAGTTCCCTCGCCTCCCTTCTCAATTACACCATCCCCTGCGGGCATCATCCTGCCGTGTGTTAGATCATTATGCACGCTCCCTGTGGGACAGTTAGCACGCACAAGAGCTCAGCAGAGTGTGCGGCATCCTCCAGGCACTGGGAAGCATGGCTCAGTCACAACACGTAAAAACATTATAATTATCGTCGCCGTGTTTATTTTTAGCACTGCCGGGTTTTATTTCCTGACTGTACATAAATCTGTTGAACACCAGGGTAGAATGCACAAAATTCCAACAGCGCTCAATTAATGTGCATTGACTGATATACACACGTACTGTATTATTGCATTGTATTGTAAATGTATGATTATTTCTATTATTATTATTATTATGACTATTCATGACGTCCTAAAATATCCAGCATCTTAAGCTATAGTTTTACACACATTAAGCACAGGCATAGCTTGTAAGAGTATACTGTACTGTAGGTGAGGAAGGGTTTGGAGTCGGGGTGTGTGTTAAAGCTCCTAGAAATATTTGGTGACATTTCCAAATGGTTCAAAGTGTAATTGTGCTATAATAATGTTCATAAAAGGTCACTGAACCTCATCATTACAATTCCTCGACATTTACCCACCCCGACGTCAAATGGGCTCATCCCTTAATTTGTGTAAAGCTGCTATAATGAGAAAAAGAGCATTGACCAGGCAATTGATTTTCCTGATCACAGAATGATTTTATTTAGTAGATCTGAACAGTTCGACAGCAAAACAAGATCGATTTTTACTCATTTTGGCAAATTATTATTCTCTGGCACATAAGGTTATCTGAAACAAAACATTTAATTTGAAAATACCCTTATTGCAGAAGCTTTTAATCATTCACATTTTAGGCAAACCAAGATATGCAGCAGATGCATTTCAGAGCAAACGCTGACATTCATTGACAAACCATTTGCATTTGCAAAACTACTTGCTGTGAAAAACAGCGGCTGCTGAGAGTGAACTACAGTAAATGTGTTCAATGGATTTTTCGAGAATGTTAAAAGAAAAATGTTACTCCTGTTACAGCCGTTTCAGTCACCCCAGCATTAATGGACTACAGGTGTGCTTTGTTTAATGACTGTGATATGTTCTATGAAATAGAACATTATGCAATTTGAATGAAGTAAAAGCACTGTACTGTGCAAAAGTCTTAAGCGCCCTTTATTACTTCATATTGTGCTTCCAAAGGAAGGGATTTCTTCAGGCCTCCTGAAGGATTTTCTTCTCTCATTCTGGTTCTCATTTTCTGTCCAGTCGCTTAACCTGAGCAGTTTCAGAAGAAACAGTTTTTTAAGCCTCACAGTGACCTATAAATCATTCAAGCATTTAAAAAAAACATCTAACTTAAGGAATGAACCAGTGAGAGTTGTTGACAGGTGCAGATGATGACAAATGATCAGGCCGGTGATTAATATACTGGTGATGCTGAATGCTGAGTGGTTGGAACAGACGAGGGGGGAAATGAGGGCTGCTGCTGAGGTTGTTACATAAACAACCAATTTTTTTATGTATCCTTAGGTAATTTGCGGGCTATAGCAGTAAAACATTTGATACTATTTCTTTAATTTAATCTAGATAACTTTATTTAATTTAATATAAGAAAATGAGGGGTGGGGGTGGCTCAAGACTTTTCCACAACACTGTACTTAATAAAGCCAAAAGGGATACTTTAATAGAAGCACTGTGGTAAAGTTAGTTTGTATTGTAACCTTCTATTTAACTATCAAATCAATATATCTTTTATTATAATTATTAATTTATTAGGTTAATATAACTTTTAATTTTTCCTCTTGCTCTTACAATAACTTTGCTGCATTTAGTAGCCATGATTTACTTAAAGTAATATTTTCAAATGAAAATTAAGCAGAGAAAGCAATTACAACACTATTTAGGAGCAATTTGTATACAAGAGACATGAGATGTGCATGCTGTGTGTGGGCAGCAGTTGTTGTCTCTTTGTCTGGTTCTGTCCGTGTGTCCTGTTATATCCTTAGGGGACGACAGATGGATATGAACTCAGGTGATGAATGAATGGATGTTAAATGGTGCATACTAGTACTTAGATAGGGTTGTTTTTAAGTACCAAAGTAAAACAAAAACGGGTGGAGTAAGGGGATGACGATGAAGTTTTTGTATTGTTTATGATGTTTTTCATGATCTTCAACAATCTCCTTTCCGTGATCTACTGTAATTTGCTGCCTCTACCTTGTTTGATTCACTACAAAATCACAATCAAAGCCTAGGTTTGCCATTTAAACTAAAAACACTGTATAATTGAAACTAATCTGCATAGTTAAATGATCACAAATATAATTGCAGACTGATCCATCTACAGTATTGTGACAAAACTCTAGTAGATGGAGTTTTAGCTTTTTGCAAAAAACACAAAATTCACCCAATGTAACCCACACTACTTTGACAGAATATTTCAGCATTTGAGTCTTTTAACATGT
>JAQMYG010000002.1:22296810-22322249 GCA_030014215.1 Clariallabes teugelsi | reverse complement strand
TTCTGGGAAACTGGGTCTTCAAACAAACTACAAAAAACAAAAACTCAAACAGTGCCCTCTAGGGGCAGACCCTTACAGGAGCTCTCATTTGCTTCTACACTCACTGGATGAAAAAGAATTACATCATTTTAAAGTTTTTTGGATGTCTTGGAAGTGCACAAACTGCAAATTGGGGGGAAAAAAAACACTCTGCACATAACTTAAAAAAAAATCCCACACCTGCCTAACCCCAAGGGAATCCTGCCCTATTTCTCCAGCCCCCAAAGGAATTCTGTCCGATCCTGTCGGCTAATAAGCAAAGTCTCTCCAAGCGTCTCTGTTTGTTAAGGAATTCTGACCAATTCTGCTTTCTCCTCAAGAAATTCTGATCATTCCAACCAGTTTCTGGATGAATTCTGCAAGTTTCCTAAGGAATCCTGACCCATCATATCAGCTCCCGAAGGAATTTCAATCAACTCTTCAAGCTCCCAAAGGAAATCTGACTAATTGAGGCAGTTCCTAAAGAGATCCTGACCAATCCCGGAATTCTTATTCTACCAGTTCCAAAAAAGCTATGACCAATCCTGCTAGTGTCCATAAAATGTCTATCTAATCTTGGCTGTTGCAGAAGGAATTCTGCTTTCACTACAAGGAATTCCAACCAATCCTACCAATCAATCAATGTACCGTATTTAGACCAATCACATAAGCTCCCAAAGGAATTCCCACCAATCCTACCAATCATTCGATGTATTTAGACCAATCACACAAGCTCCCAAAGGAATTCTAACCAATCCTTTCATCTCCCAAAGAAGCTCTGATTAATCTTGCTGGCTCCCCCAAGGAACTCATGTCCAATCATGTCTGCTAAAATAGAAAGTCTGATCATTATGGTTGTACCTGTTTCAAATAATAATAATAATAATAATAAAAATTTAAGCCAGACTAACAGAGATGACCAACAGTGTCTTTTTTTGTCTCTTCATGAAACAAACACCCGCTCCCATGTCTTTTTTCTTCGTTGAGCCCAAGAGATAAACACCTGAAACTGGTGCATTTAATCAGCTCAACAGGACACAAGTCACTTGATCATAAAAAACCTACTCTGTTGGTGATCACACAACAGAACATAATGCTCAGTCATATTTTTTCCCCCCATTTGTTTTTCCACAGCTTAGTTACCTACTTTAGTCTGTCATACATAATCATCAGCAAGGCTGCAGATTTGCAACTTATCACATTACCATATGAAAAGCACCCAAATCTCATTACAGTATATTGCCTGACAGCACAGATATATTTGTGCAGCCATAGCTTTTTTTTCATGCAGGAGCTGTTGAATCATTCGCCTGGTGAGCGAAACTGCATTATGCAGAAGTAATGCCATACCTTGCTCTGGATCTCCCAGGGCTTGGCAATAGCAGACAAATCACAGGCAGTCATCATCATCGCCCTGCAATGGAAATATCATCAACATCATGCTGCGACTCGGTGATTGAACTCACATGGACCCATATCATAGTCAGAAATAGAGAAAGCGATAACTATTTCACATTCTGTGAGTTAAGTATTACTGCTGCAGAGTTATATAGTAGCAGCACTACTAGACATCACAGGGCTTCTTACATCACAATTTCTTTCCTGGTCGTCTCGAGCATCATGTACTTGGTCCAGTCGTTCCAGTTCTCATAGGTTTTGGATTGATCCACAATTTTTTGAAACATGGCCCTTTTCCTGCAAGCAGTACGACAGTTAACTGAATGTCAGTCACAGTGACACACTACTGACAGATTAGGAATGCTCAAACGGTTTCCATGGTGATTCACTTCACCAACAAGTCAGTATTCACATACCATAATACTGTATGTAATATGCTTACTTGAAATATAAAGCCAAGTCTGTGGCAATAATAGCCACATCCATCAAATGGATGACGATATCATGCTGCCTTCGATTAAGATTCTGGTAGATATTCAAAGCCTGAAAGAAAGAAAAATCATATACATACCATGAAAAGAGGAACGTGCATTCTTTTTCATCGCGATTCTAGAGGTCAGTTTTTTTTTTGTTTTTTTTTGCTTTGCGTAAACAGAAAAGATGTAATTCCATTTAAATATTATGAGATGCTTTGATAAATTCGGAAAGCACATCAAGACGTAGGCTCACTTCATCTCTCAGCAGGGTTTTACCAAACTCCAGATGGTGCCTCTCGAGAATGGAAGAACCGTGCAGCTTTGCCAGTGGGTTCCCAGATCTAAAAAAAAAAATAATTGGTGATCTAAAACATGCTAAATGAATGCCACACAAATAAGAAGTAACAGATATGAGATTGTTGTTGTCAGCAGGAGTAATTGTAACATCTCTGCAGTCTATGTCAGTAATTATGGTACGCAGATCATACTTCATTTGGTAGAGGTTGTTTGTCCCGCGGTGATCGATATCGTGGCATAAGCCGGCTGTGACCATGGCCATAGCCTCCAAGTCTGTGTAGTAGCGCTTTAGGTCACCAGTCTGAAAGAAATATTTAGAGAATTAAGTCTCAATTGAAAACACAAAACTCAAGCACAAACAAGACATGTTACTTGATCTGTAATCTCATTTTTGTTTCATATTTATAATTATGCTTAAAAAAGCTTTTAACAATTACTCACTCACTCATCGTCTATACCGCTTTATCCTGAATTCAGGGTCATGGGGAGCCTGGAGCCTATCCCAGGAGGTTTAGGGCACGAGGTGGGGTAGATTGCAGGTCACACACACATACTGTACACACATTCATTGGCACACTATGGGCAATTTGGGAACGCCAATTAGCTTAATCTGCAGGTCTTTGGGAGGAAACCAGAGTACCCGGAGGAAACCCACCAAGCACGGGAAGAACATGCAAACTCCGTGCACACAGATATGGGAATCGAGCTTGGCCGGGAATCAAACCCGGACCATGAAGGTGCAAGGCGACAGTGCTAACCACTACACCACCGCCCCTTTTACCAATTTATTCACCTCAAATGAATGAATGCCTCAAATATAAATCTAAGTTTCAAATGTTCATTTATGTTTTATAATTTCAGAGTCGAGGCCAAAAAGATAAAATTTCTTATTGGAAAAATAATTCTCAGTATTAATCAGGACCTGGACTTATAATAAAGGGTTAGAAGACATCCCTGCAGAGCTCTATGAGGAGGCTTAATGTTTGCACTGGACTCCAGAGAGCTCATTACATTCGGTGACACCTGGGAGCAGTGCTAATTAAGGCCTGGACTCTCAGCGGCACCAAAATTTCATCCTGCTTGTCATATGACTCAATGTCTGTGTTTACTGATGAGGCAGCATGAAGCAGTTTCATGCCTGGATGCCTCATTATCTTGTTTCTAGATCTCCATTTCAAGGAATACATACTGGAGGAGGGCCCTATACCACTTCATATTGCATGCATACTTAAAAATAGGTGACATGTTTTGAGGGAATGTCAAATACACAAGCAGGGAAGTCATTTGTTTGTTTCTAAGGTAGATACGTAGGATCTATTCATAGATTCCTTTTCTAAGTCTATTATTTGCATAGGATATGTCTAGTGCTTGTTGCTGCACTTTACCATGAGAAGTGTGAACATCGTCTGGCCCACGTTGAAGCCGTGTCTCCAGTTGTGGTAGGTAATCCTTCTATAGCCTTTACTGACTGAGTACACGAATCTCACCAGCACCTGGAAGCATGAGCATATCTCTTAGCTTCTTAACCATTAAGTGTGTATTAGAAAATATTAGCTTTTTTATAGCACAATATTTTTTATATTCCTAATTTGCTACAACAGAAAAGTGTTCAAGGGATCAAAAGGCTTCCAAAGAGAGCAAAGCCAAATAACCATATCTGTTGGAAAGTGGGAGTGGACAGGATGGCATTGGCCTCTTTCTTGTCAATCAGTGCACCACTAGCCAGTTGTGGGCATCTAGGGCAAAGGTGGAGAGTAACTAAGTATATTTTACATTTCTATACTTTACTTGAGTAGTTTTATTAAAAAGTACTTTTTACTTTTACTCCATTACATTCTACGGCAAATATCTGTCCTTTCTACTTCTACTTCTTCCAGTTCATCTTCCTCACATTCATCTGTCCTTTCTGCTTTTCTATAATAAAAGTATGTGGCTTTTGGTATGCATATTCTGATCCATATGTTTTTATTGATAGCAAGACAGGTTCAAAATGGCATAAAGACACTGTGTAGCTACAGAATGTAGTTTTACAGCAGAAGCGGAAATCAATTAACACAATGTTATTGAAAAAAAAGCATTGTGTATATGGTCTATTATACTGAAATAGCTGCAAAAGAACCATACTTTGATCCTCATAAAAACCTTTTTCAGTTTTCTCATTCTTAATGATTAAAAAAACAGACCTTCTAACAGTGATTGATTCTGATCCCTAGAAATTAGGTTTTTAAAACATTTCAAGAGAACTCTCCAACCTGACCATGTTCTCACAACAATTTATTTTTCTGCTATAGGCAAGATGACTGTATAATAGCCAACGCTTTATATTTCTCAACCATTAGTGAGAATATACAGTCTAGGTCAGTCAGGACAGACAGAAAACTCAGACGCACAAAAATACACTAGTGGCTGTATCCTCAAGTCTAATGTAGAGTCTAAGATGAGGATTGAGGACAATATTATATAATGCAACAGCATGCCATGAAGTAGAAAGTACAGATATTTGCTGTAGAATGTAATGGAGTAAAAGTAAAAAGTGTCCTTTTTTAGAGTGGAAGTGGAATGTAATAGTCACTTGATGACCATTATGTTCATTTGTGGTTTATGCAATCCTTGTGTGAAAAGCAGAGATTATTGCAAAGACAGACAGACAGACAGAGAGAGAGACTTAAAAGCTACTGTGAGCTAATACAAGCTGAGTACTTTTGATATGTAACTTTAAGGATGAGCACTTCTACTCAAGGAGGTATGTAAATGAAAGGATTCGACTTTTCCTTGAGAAAATATTTTATTCCCACACACTGTAGCTAAAACTTTACTACCAGACTGGGCGTGTGAGAACTAATAAGTTCTACCTCCCAAGACATGAAGCTACTAACACTTGCCACTAACAGCCCCAATCTGAAAAAAAAAAGCTAATACATTGACTAGCAAAGAATCTAAGACATTGTTTGCTCCACTGAAAGCAGTTGTGCTTTCTCGAACCCTCAGATTGTAGTAATATAAGTTTACCTTACTGTTAGCTCTTACTCACCTCACGAGGTATATGGAACTTGTCCACCACTCCCAGCTCATAGTACATTGAAATACCACATTTAACCAGGTCCAGCTCAGAAAACTCAAAGTCACAGAAATGAAACTCATAGATCTCAGATTTTTCTGAGTCTATTAGAGTGTCTGCCTACAGGACAGCACAAATAAAATACAATACATAAAATGTAAAGCTAATGAATCATATTTAAATATTGCCTTTGATTTGTGTCACTTTTTTGTTACCAGAATTTCTTCCAGTTCATCTTCCTCACATTCATCTGGTTCTTTTCCATATACCTCCCGTGTATTCTAGCAACAACAACAAAAAGACACAATAATAATAATAATTATTATTATTATAATTATTATAATTATTATTATTATTATTATTATCTTTTAACAATATCACAGGGAAAATAATAGTCTCTTTGCAGGTTACTATAGGTTCTATATTATTATAATTTTATTGTTTAACATTTGAATGGTTGTTTAAATAATCTAGGTTACTGTATGTATTATTTATATCAGGATATTTTTACTGTTAACTGAAGCTGTTATGATAAAGAAACTCACCAAGATGTTCTGGATTTCATCCTTTCTGCACTTGACATGGTAAAGCACCATGTCCTGAAAGATGTCTTTGCGATTCTCTAGCTTGTTCATCTTATCATAAGTGTCTGTGTTGAGCACTGACCAGCCCAGGAACTGAGTTAAGGACTGATATAGAACAGGACAAGAACTGGAACTTATTAAAATAAACTGGACTGGAATTCAAGCAGTTTATTTCCATAGTAATAAAGATCAGTCAATGAGAACACACTGACTAAAAAAAAAAAAACAGTCATAATTTGTCTTCAGTCTCTGGATGAATAGTTCATAAATCAATAATACTGAGACTGCTGCATAAAAATACAACAGTGACTCAGACTAAATCCTCAAATACCTCCATTAGCGTTTCGTCCATCTCATCGAACGGCTTTCCATCTTTCCTGTTATAGAATGTCGCCACGCCAACTATTTCCTCTTTCTTGTTCACGATGGGTAGAGACAAGACATTCTTTACAGTCCAGCCTGAGTCATCCAAAGGCTTTTTCTTAAAATAACAACAGTAACAGAGTTTAGGTTCAGTTTACATTTCAATTAGCATAGTTCATCAAATGGGGGAAAAAAAAGAAGAAGAAAAAAACCAGGAGAAATAATAAATTCATTGAGCATACTTGGAAATTGAAAAAGTCATCCTGAGCAGCGTTCATGATGTTACAGATCTGGAGGAAAGACAGAGACCATCAAGATCCCAAGATTCACCAGTATTATAAAGGTTCAACTCATTCATTGTGTACTGTACATGGATAATGCCTGTATGCTTTTATGCTCTATGCATAGGCAGAGGACTATTACCAGACCATTTTCAGCCACATAGGTGGGCAGTCCACTGACCAGGGCCCAGTGATCAGCAGGGGGATTCCTACATGATAGAGCAAATACAGTTGCACAATTGCAAAACATATGACAGTGTTCATCATGTACAGTATATCTTTTAGTAGGTGCATATAACCGATCAGCTCTAACATTACAAAGTGAAACATTATTCCCAGTATGCTGTGCGTTCCCCACTAAGCCACCTGGGCAGCCCTGGCTCCTTGGGGCATGAGTCCACAAAACCTTTGGGGGTGTATTGTGGAGTCTGGGAAATTGTGGCAGATTCTTTGGGCGCTGTGGATTGCACCTCTGGTGAATGTGTCTCTGGATCAGAATTGTTTGCCTGGTGCAGCCCATGGATTGGATTGGGATGTGGGGAGTTTGGAGGCCTGGTTGAACATCCATGGCTGCACCACACATACAACTGGTGTTTTTTTTACCCATCATGGCTAGCATTGACAATTTTTTTTTGCATTGGCTTTTCTGTGGGATTGGACCAGACAGGCTGGCTTTTGCTTCCCATTAGCATAACTCCAGTTTTTTTGTCTCAAATCTCTCACTTAGCATTCATGGCATCAAATATGTGTATCTGACTTATATATATATATATATTATATATTATTATATATATATATATATATAGTAAACATTTTATTTAGTTTAATGCTCAATTGTTGTTTATTACTATAAACAACAATTAACAATTAACAATCCCTGACGTGAAAACCTACGACTCTCTACAACATACTGTAGTGTGAAACTGTACTAGATAATCATTACAATCATCATTATCCAGCACCAGTTATTTACATATACGACAAATTATGGTACCAGAGCTCAGCTCTGCCGGTTGTTTATCAAAAGAAAATGTGTATAAAGCCTCCATTTGTGAATGTTGTCCATGATTTTAAATAATTGCAGAGCGGGGTGTGATTTTGAAAAATAGATAGATGGGTCCATTCCTTTGTTTGAAGAGAAATAGTTAATAGGGAGTAGATGGGAATTAGACAGATGCCCAATTTTGTCATTAGGATTGAAATGAGTACACTGGAATATATAGAGACTTAACAAACAGGAAGGAGAAATTTCATATGTGATATTCTCTAACCTTCTAGTTATTCCATGGCTCCATTTACAAATACAGAATGTTTATGTTATTGATTGTATTATGTTTCTTCTGACCTGCTTCCTAAATTAGTGCTGCCTTTATAGTGTTATACTTTAGTAGTCTACATTTTAATAAAAGCAGTGTCTCTCCATGACGGTCATAATTGGTGTCAGCCCAAGGCTATAAATAAATCCAAGTAATTATATTTCTGAGATCAGAAATGATAAAAGTGGGGTGACTTACGGTATTACTTTAATGTCCTCCTTTCCATGTAATATATAATCAATCACCTTGTAGAAGATGATTTCCTGAGAGGGAAAGTAATATCATGAGTTTCTCCCAAACATATACAGGTGTACATACATACTGCAGGATTTAGGAAGTACTGGTTGTTTAAAGCTACTGTATATTTTATGGTACTCACTCTGCCATCGGGGGTCTTTGGGCCTGTATAAGGAGGCACCTCACCCATTAAAACTGGCCAAAGGTCAAAGAATTCCTAAAAACATAATAAGAGATGTGTATATTCATGTTAGCCCTCTCTGATGGGTGAAGTTTTTTTTCTATAAATGATAAAACATTTTGTTATGATAAAACATTTTGTTACATAACATTTTGTTATGTTACATTTTGCACTAATCTTGGAATGGATTTAAATAGTTTTTTACTTATCATTCTACACACAACACGCCACAATGACAAAGTAAAAACAGGTGTTTGGAGTGTTTTAATTTATTTAAAAAATATCCTATCTACAGAAGTAGTCAAACCCTTATAACAATTGAGCACTGTTGCATGCTACCCCTATGACTGGTCCTTGACCTGCTTCTAGTCTACCTGTGCCTGATTGAATTCATATTTAAGCAAGGCACGCCCTGTCGGTATAAGGTCTCACAGTAGAAGGTGTATGTCAGGGTGAAAACAGAGCCATGAGGTCCAGAGAATTATCTGCAGACCTGCAAGACAGGATTGTGTCAAGACACAGATCTGGGGATGGATGCAAGAAAAATTTTGCAGCAGTGAAAGTGCCTCCATCATAATCAAATGGAAGAGATTTGAACCAACCAACAGTCTGAGTAATCAGGGACAAAGCTCCTGAGTGATCAAGGACAAAGTGCCTTGTTCAGACAGGCAACCAAGAATCCAAGGGTCACTATAAATGAGATCCTGAGCTTCCTTGTGGAGATAGATGGGAGAGCCTTATAGAAGGACAACCATCACTGCAGAATTCCACCAATCAGGCCTCTTTGGTAGAGTGGCCAGACCAAAGTCATTCCTCACTAAAAGACATGACAGCCTAGCCAGCAGAGAGTATGTAAAAAAAACAACAACAAAAAAAACAGAAAGACTCTCAAACTATGAGAAACAAAATTCTCTGGTCTGATGACACAAAGGTTGAATCATTTGTAATCAGGAACTTAGGGACTGTTTATTACCACATTAAAACCATCCCTACAGTTATACAATGTGTTTTTATGCAACTAGAACTGGAAGACTAGTTGGTACAGATGGAAAAATGGATGCAGAAAAGTGAAGAGTTCTCCTGAGTAAAAACCTTCTCCAGAGTGCTCAGGGTCTCAGGCTGGGCCAATGATGTACATTTCACTGTAATGTACAAGATACTGACCAGAAGCATACTCCCAAGAAAACACGGGAGTGGCTTTAGAACAACTCTGTGTGAGTCTAGGAGTCCAAAAGAGCATTTCAGGAGAGACCTGAAAATGACCGTGTCCATTCAACCCGCTTGAACTTAAATGATTCCACCAAGAAGAATGGAAGAAACTTCCAAAAGAAAGGTGTGAAAGCTTGTAAAATTTGTGGGTGTAGATGCTGCCAAAGATGCTTTAACCAAGTAATTAGTAATGGGTTGAACCCTCGACCGTGGAGGTGTGACCCCTAAGTCACCATGCCACCATGTCTGTTAAAAAATACTTTACTTTACTTTATTTATTTATTTATTTATTTATTTGTTACTTCTTCAGTTTGTTTTAGTTTAACTTTCCCCTCTTTTTTCTTTTTTTAATTGTCTGTTTTTAATTTTCTTCTGTACCATTTGAGATAAATACAATTTATGAGAGGTGTACAGTATTGAAATGTTGTGCCAATGTAAAAAAAAAAAAAAAAAAAAAAAAATCAATTAAGAGAATGTTTAAAAGAAAATACTTTACTTTATTTACTAATTATCTATCAAGGGATCATCATGATAATTGTAGTTTTTAAATGATAAATGTTAAATGTTGGGTTAATAAAGTGTTAATAAATGCTTATTTATGGACCTTACAGTTAAGTATTACAAAGAATTACATGTGTAATGTACTGTATACTGGGTTAGTTTTCTATTTTTACAGCAAGTGTTTACATATTTTATAACCAGGATTTTATAGCATGTTTTATATAGAGATGTTATTGCATTACTGCAGTGATCAGTTAAATCACTTTTATCTTGGTCATATCCAGAAGGCCCACAGAGTAGCGGTCACAGTTGAGAAAGGCTCGCACTGTATACAGGGCTTTGTGGAACTGCCTCTCAATATCCGTCAGCTCTTCAAACACTTTGCTGGCAGACCAGAGCAAAACCTGGAAGGTACAGTAGATGTAGATGGAAGCCATTAATAAACCACTGTGTTGTTGTACTAGTTAAAACAACAAAATATTACTAATCATCTCACCTGTCCTCTTCTGGTTTCACAGTTGTGCAAGTAGCTCAGGTGAAAAACACGAAGAACAAGATTGGCGAAGTTTAAATATTTGTTAAGTGCCTGAGAAGAAAAGGAATCAAGTTTAATGCAGAAGGCAGGCGTTCCACTAGGAATCACAATAAAACTCAAAAGAAAATAAACCAAGCATAAAAATAGGGTGTATACATTTCTGTATATTTCTACACCTCACGTTTTTATGCCATTTGGAACTCACTAGCTAAGTGATAAATTAGAAAGAGAGAAAGAAAGGATTTTTAAAGACAGACACCTCTTCATCCTGTGCGGTGAAACAGGGACCACCGATCTTGTTCACCGCCATCATGACCGCCACCATGTCCTTCCCGTTCATGATGGGAGTCGCCAGGACATTCTTAGTCTCATACTCGGTCAGTGTGTCCACAAAGTCACTGAAGTTGGGACACTAAGCGAGGAACCATATGTTTTATGTAATGTATATGCAGTTTATATTGTGAATAATCATTAAAGCATCATTCTTCACCCAGTGCTACTATATTTTCCTTACTATGTAGTTTATGGACATTTTACGGCATTTAGCTAAAAAACAAAAGGTGCAGGTAATTCTGCTGACTTAGAGAACATGGCTTTATGCACTGACCTTTAAATCTAATCCAGGGTCGCTCTAATTCAAGCAAGATTAAAGAGCTTTATTCCCTGTGGCCCTCTGTAGTCAGTGGAAAGAAACAGACCCAATGCACTAACTCCATTCTGCACTTTGTGGAGCAAATAATTCACCAAAAGAGCAAACAGACAATATAATCAAAGAGAATTTATTCTCTGCATATTGTTAGAGTTGTTGAATATATTGTGATATTTACAGCTAGTCATTTAGATGGAAGATGAGCTAAAGCAGAGAGGTAGTGCCTCTGCTGCATTCCATACACTTAGTAATTCAGTCACATTTTCATTGACGAAGATAAAGGCAGGCAATTTATTACAAATGATTATCTGCTCCGGCGAGGTCGTGGTTCTACAGAGAAAGGCTGTTTGCAGGATGAGTAGCACGTTTTATGCTAAAAGAGAAAGAAAGTGAACTGATTCCTAGAAGACAGGATTTCATGGTTTTCATTTCAGACCAGTGTCATGAACATCTGAGAATGTGCCTTTATTCTGGATTAAGGATTATATTAATCTATTGCATCCAAGTGCTATAACTAATAATTATATTTGAAATTTAATATTCCTACCAAATAATGTGTTGAGCTACTAATATAAATTGATTATTAGAGAGCATTGAATGTGTTACAGTTGTTTTAAATCACATACTGTAAATAGAGAACAGTTTGTAATATTCTGCAATATACGCCTGGCAAACCTACCAGGAAAACATAATAAACAACTGCACTGAAATGTGTTTTGCTCTTATTTGATTTATAATGTACAAAATTGTAAGTATGACTTGATTTTGTTTTTTATTTTATTATATTTACCATTATTCTATTTCAGTCTCTTGGTAAGTCTCAACTGAAATTTAAACGTATACTGCCCTCTACTGGTAAGAATATTGCTTTCAGAAGCAAGCAGGTCAGATTTTATGATGCATTATGAAATACATGATCTTACACACAGTTAACTAGAAAATTTTAAATATTCATATTTTATAAAAAGTATATTAGTCTGGAAGGTTTTCAGTTATCTAGATCTTTGTTAATGTCTTACGGTAAAAACAAATATGACTTATGATATTCCATTGTTGCGTTTTAATCAGTTATCATCTTGAATATAACTATAAATGGGCAAACAAAATTTTTAAGATTATAACACGTGTTCAGTCATCTTATCATCAGCCCTAGACATCAGCTTACCTGTGTTACATTAGGTACATTAACTGTCTTCTTCACAGTGGCAACATGACCCACAATACCCATGTCCAGTGGATACACAATCTCACTGTCTGGAGGGACCAGACACTCCTCCATTGTGGCATCTTTGTGGACATTGAAGAGTCGGGTGGCCAGCTCGGCCGTTCCATTCCTTTGACGGTACATGAACAGGCTCATGCGGTCAGCACGCATGATGAAACTCAGATGGCGCATGAGGTTGAATAGAGCCCTCTCCATCTGCAGGTGGTCCTGCAGGTCCCGCACCATGTCAAACACAACCTCACTCTCCTCCACAGAGCTCAGGTCATGGTACTGGCTGATGTCCACTGAAGTCTTCTTGGAGGTGGACAGCAGGTTCGACACAACCTGGGCCCTGAAGTGGGAATCGTAGTATTGCTTGGCAAAAGCAGGATTACTGTCCAGAAACTTTTCAGCCACATCCTGGTCTACTACAGCCATGTAGCTGCCTTAGCTGTAAAAAAAATATAAAAGAATCTTTATACTAATGTCCTTTTCTGCAGGATTCTAACGTCATACACTCCAGTGGGGTGTGCTGTCCTCTACACTGAAGATGTGGGCAGAACTAATTGGGATTATATGGATTGTTTTAAGGAGGCATGCATGTCCCTAATCTTGCATCCAATTATAATTCGGATTACTTACAGTACATGGTCGGAGTTCATATACATTATATGGACAAAAGTTTGTGTCCTTTTTAAACATCCTAATCTACCTGTACATAAAAGGAAAAAAAAACTTTTTTTTTTTTCTGGCAAGACTTTCCACTAGATTAAGATGCATTGCTGTGTTGCCCATTGAATTGCCCATTCAGCTACAAGAGCATTAGTGAAGTCAGGTACTGATGTCAGAGGAGGAGGCCTGGGGTGGACTCAGCATCCCAATTCATCTCAGAGGTGTTCAGTGGAGTTGAGATTAGGACTCTTGAGGTCATCTGCTCCTAACCTTGGCAAAACATGTCTTCATGGACCTCACTTCGTGCACAGTTTTACTGGCATACTTGGGCACAGTCATGTTTGCACTTATCGGTTGTATTGAAAGGAAGTTGTAATGCTACAGCACAGAAAAACAACTCTGTGTGGTTATCTTTGTGGTAACAGTTTAAGGTAGACCAACATATGGTTGTTTTAGTTTGGTGTACAAGTGTCAGAATCTTTAATGCACTCAGTGGAGATGGCCATCCTGCATATTTGAATACTGTACATGTCTGAGACCTGTCTAAATAAATTTCTTTGATCTTCACGCTTTTATATAACATCATATGCCACATACAGTCTGTTGAGACATAATACAAAATACCACTTGAAACTGTCTGCCTTTATGTCTGTCACATTAGTGGTTAGTACTGTTGTCTTGCACCTCCAGGGTCCAGGTTCGATTCCCGCCTTGGGGTCTATGTGCATGGAGTGTGTATGTTCTCCCCATGCTTGATGGCTTTCCTTTGGTTAGTCCTGTTTCCTCTCACAGTCCAAAGACGTGCAGATTAGGTTATTTGAACTTAATTGCCCCTAGTGTGTGAATGAATGTGTCAATGTTGACCGGAGGTCCTACCACGATCGTAAAATGGGAATAAATACAATGCTAATCAATTGGCCTCCACGGCCCCTAGTTGGACTACAAAGGTTACTAGATGGATGGATAAAATAGTAATAATAATGGTTGCTTAGTGATTAGCACTGTGGCCCCGCACCTCCAGGTTGATGGTTCGATTCCTACCTTGGGTCTGTGTGCATGGATTTGGTATGTTCTCCATGTGCTTGGTGGGTTTCCACCAGGTACTACAGTTTTCTTACACAGTCCAAACACATGCAGATTAGGCTAACTGGTGTCCAAAGTGCCCCTAGTGTGTGAGGGTGTGACGTGAGCATGCGTGCCATGCGATGGATTGGCACCCTGGGATAGACTTCAGGATTCAGGCAACGCTGTACAGGATCAGCAGTATAGAAGATGAATAAATTAATGGATGAATAATAATAATAATAATAATAATAATAATAATAACAGCAGCAACAACAAATACAATAATTATAATTATGTTGATAAAGAGGAGGAGGATTCAGTAACAACAAAAACAGCAATGATTTATTATTATTATTATTATTATTATTATTATTATTATTATTAATAATAATAATAATAATAATTAGTAAGTTTTTTAAAGTAGTAAAAGTAGTAACACCACCAACAATCATGACATTCTTCATTCAAGATTCAAAGAACTTTATTAATCCCAGAGGGAAACTGCTTATTCTTGGTTACAGTTGCTCACAGTTGTTATCTAAAGGAAAAGTAATAAATAACTACAAAAAAATGAATACATATAAAAAGTCCTAAAACAGTAAGTACCAAAAATATGACCCAGGAGCATTTTGCACAGTAATTAATATATGTATGCCATATTGTATTTTTATATGTAATATTGTATCACATATTTTATTGAGAATTAATATTGCAATTATCATATTATTAATTATTAATCATCATCGTCTCTTTACTGGATTATATGTTTTATAACACGCTTTTAATCGCTTTTAACATTTAGCGAACCCTTTCTAAGCTGTGTCAGCACGCGCTACGTAACATCCGGGTTCTTTTTGTGTTCACGTGACACGCCGTCGTTTTGAAGTGAACCACGTGACAGCGGTGTTCCGTCTTGGCTTCAGATCTTCAGGTCGGTGAACTTTGTTGCTGCTCTGTTTAGAGAGAAGTGTGTCTGAGTGTGGAGAGATGAAGCGCGTCATCCGGTCGACACGATAAGATATGAGTGAGAGTGTTAACTGGACGAGGTAAGTCGCAGATGAAAGCCGCTGTTTGTGCCGGGTTTGAGTTGCTCGGTATTAGACCTGGACACGTTGCAAAGTTTTCTTCAATGGCCCATTCATAAGCTGCTGGCGTGGCACTTCTTAAAAGACGCGAAGTTTTAACAAAAACATGTTTTTAAAGTTAATGCATCGAAGAAACAAGAAGATGTTTGTTTCTTTCATTTTTTTAACTTAAATGTCGTTCTTGCTGTTAGTTGCTTGACCATGTCTCCTGTCACTTCAGGATGTTTAGACTAAAACTAATAATGCACAGAGTTGGCAAGAGTCAATGTGATGTATTTTAAGTGTAAACTTAAAGTTTTATTTATTTTTACATACTGCACTGTCTGTCTTTGTACCTCTTGTGCTTATTTAATAATGGTTACTGCTGCTGAGTTTAAAGTGCTTTGTTTTTGTTTTAATTAATGTATTTGTTCATTTATTATATTATTCACTCAATCCTATAAAGGTTTAAGATTTAGTTATGGTGTACATACTGTTCTGATCTGTATCTATACCAGAGGGTAAATCATATTGTGACCTAATTTTACTTATACAAGATATGCATAACTTTCAATATATAATAGGAGCAAGAAAGACTGGTTCTGTGTTACACAATACATGGATTATAGTAATATGGTGGATACTAATAATGGGTTACTAAATCCTCTAGTCCCTAATATGTAACCTTGGTTTTGGCTTTTCATTGATTGATTGATTGATTGATTGATTGATTAAAGGAAAACCTTAGACATTGAATCCGATTCCACACAGAAAACTGACAGCGCAAGCGAAACAAACTTAACATCCTATTGTTTCAGTGAGACAGTGGATATTAATTTCATGTTTGAATTTGGCTGATTATAATTGAACAAATCCGAACTCAAAATGCAAGAAAGTGCCTTTGCTGGCACATTTGGTAGCACTGAAAGATAACTGCAACCAGCATACAGAATGTACAGAATACCATAACCTTCTGTCAGTGTGGATTAAAATAATGGTCTATATAAGCTCTTAACAATGTTCTCCTGACAAATAATTGATAACTGATATGTTGTATTATATGAGGGGCGATAAAGTCAAGAAGACAGAAGACTTCAAGCACAGAACGGTCATGAGACACTTGCAGTCAGACGCTGAAGTAAAACATTTGATTGCTTTAAACTTTTCAAATAAGGCCATTATGTCTGAATGACGTGAACGTTAAGCGAGTTGAATGTCTGATCCTTGAAAATCGACGGATAACTTATCGCCAATTTGTGAAAGAAACACATCTGTCTGTGGGAATTGTACTGTAAATGCAAACACGACTTGCAAATTGCATGAAGTTGTTGCTGCATCCCCCCCTATAGTCCTGACCTCACTCCAAGTGATTTCCACATGCTTGGGCCATTAAAAGAGTTCCTAAGAGGCCAGTGTTTCAGATGTGAAGCAGGCAGTCTGATCATCTCTGCTGTACTGAGAGGAAGAAAAAATACACTGGTGGTATCCTAGCACTAGTGAAACACTGGGATAAGTGCATTAGTAGCAATATAGAAAAAGGGAGTATTTACTCTCATAATTGTGTTGTGTTTTTCTGTGCAATTAAAAGTCCCGGTTTGACTTGAACACCCATATAGTTGGTGAGCTGTTATTCCAGTAATCCTAATTGTAACTCCGGTTCTTGTAGAAGTTGTGATACAATACAGAAATGCAGAAATTTGTGCCTAGAATATGTCTCTGATATGGGCACCCTGGTTACCGCTATCGTTTTGTGATGATTTAATGAAAGTTTAGATCAGAGTGAGGGACCGAATCTTGCAGAACAAGAACATTCCCTAACAAGAACGAATTCTCTACATCTGTGTGAGAGAAAAGCTAAAAAAAAAAAATATGCAAACGGAAATCCTCCATAGCTGTTTGCCACATCATTTACACAGAGGGTGGTTTGTTTAATGGGAGTTGGGAGTGGGGCTGTAGGAATTTAGAAGAACCCTGTGTGAGATTACTTGTGTAATTAATTTGTGATTAGTGCTGATTACATTGTGATTACTCCTATTATGCTTATACTGCGTGGTATTTCATTGTTAGCGTTGCTTTATTGAGAACAATACCGGCTTATTGGTTAGAGATTAAATTTCTGCAAGCAACAGAGAGTTAGACCCTTAGTTAAAAAACTCAGTTTCTCATCATTGTCCTAGATTATAGTGTGACTCAGTTGTAAAGGATTTTTTTGGACAAAAGAGTTTGCCAAGTAAATAAATACCACCTCTTTACAACTGGTGAGCAGAAAAGCATCTCACGATGCACTACATGGCAAACATTGATCCAGATGTGCAAATAGACACAGGCTCCGTGACATCAAACAAGCCCAACAATGATTTTCCAATGTTCATATGCTTTTTTTTTTTTTTTTTGACGTGAACGTTACTTGAAGCTTTTGACCTGTCTCTACAGGATTTTATATACTGTATTGTGTAGCTTTCACATGATTACCTGATTTTTGGTGTGTTTGTTACAGAATTTTTAATATTACACAAACGCATTATGCATAAGTGTGTTTGAGCTTGAGGTCACGAACTGATTGCCGGACATTCTCCTTCAGGATTTTCTGGTAGAGCATGGTTCCATTAGTTGTCTAGGTCCTGAACCTGCAAAGCAGCCCCAGACCTTCACACTAGCACCACCATGTTTAACAGTTGGTATGATGTTCTTTTTATGACATATGTAATGGGATGCACACCTTCCAAAAAGTTAGACTTTTGTCTCTAAGCAGGTTTGGCAATTCTCTTGAAGGGGCTCTAAAATCCTGTTCCCATTTTTGCCATGTCATCTTGCATGATTTTTGTCAGATAAAGCTTACTACCATTTAGCAAATATTGACTTTCCCTGCCTGCCCTGATGAAACTCTTGGTCTTGATACAATTTTTGCTCTGCAATTCACACATCCCACTTTACACAGGTTCAAATGCACCGTAGCTTCATTTGTCGTTCTAATTTTGAATATTTACATGTCACTGTTTGTGAAAGCACTAGTAAAACCTGTTTTATTTTTTTCCTTAAAGGGAAAGCTCTGGGTCATTACACAATGTCAGGTGCTGAGGGGGACCAGGTTGCAGTAGAAGCTGAATCTGACACTGAACTTCTGACTCCATTCATCCTAGAGGAATGTGAGAGAAAGAACAAGTCCCTGAAGGAAGTGCTGGGTCAAAAACTGAAAAAGCAATGTGTCTGCAGCCCAGCTCGAGCAAAAGTCTTGCTCCTCGACTCCGTCCCCATTTTGAAATGGCTGCCAAAATATCAAATCAAAGACTGGATCCTGGGTGACGTGATGTCAGGCCTTATTGTGGGCATCCTGCTGGTTCCCCAATCCATCGCGTACTCGCTGCTAGCAGGCCAGGACCCCATCTATGGGCTCTACACATCATTCTTCTCCAGCATTATCTACACTCTGCTCGGAACATCCAGGCATATTTCGGTGGGCATCTTTGGGGTGCTGTGCTTGTTGGTGGGCCAGGTGGTGGACAGGGAGCTGGCGTTGGCTGGTTATCTCACCGATCAGCCAGGAAACCTCACCAGCCCGGGGAATGACACAGTTCCGCACTGCGACCGCAGCTGCTATGCCATCATCATAGGGGCAACTTTGACCTTCACGGCAGGAGTGTATCAGGTAGGTGTATGCTTTGACCGGGTTACTTAAAAAATACCAAAGAAAGACTTGCCAAATAAATCTCTGTATGAATAAAAGAAATTAATAAACTCGAAGTGAGACCTACTTTCAATAGTACAAAAAAAAATAATAATAATAATAAAAAGAGTATAATGGTAAGTTATTCTGTGTAAGAGAACATGATGTTTTGTGTGATGGCCACATTCTACGCTATGATGGCACTGATTAAGTCAACTACACTGAGGAAAACTCAGGGTGGTTGTTATCTTTGGAACAAGTCCAACAGCATTTTTGGAAAACTGAAAAATCCAGGATCTTATCTGATTGTCAGCCCGTGTCCTGCCATGTCATGTCCCTTTAACAAGATGTCCACAGTAAACGAAGAGAGGTATAAAAATACAATACAGAGTAAACAACACGGCTAATACAGGTAATACTATACATTACAGAATAAACTGTATAATATGCACCAAATGCTAAAAACCTTACACATCAAAGTCACATTCTTGACGCGGTAAACATTTTAACTATTCAGGAGTACCATTAATATGTAACCTGATTTTCTGAAGGTGGAATTGGTATAAATGATGTCTGTTTTATTAAAATGGCTGAGTGGGTAAGCGGAGTTAAGAATGAAATGAAGTGGCCATGGGACAAATCTGTTCAAGAGTCTTAATGGACATCTTAAGCAGCTGTCATTGGTGTGTGAGCGCTGTGTGAAGCCGGTGAGGGGGGTGAGAAGGATCCTGTAGGGTCGGGTGATGTTTATGGGTTTAATTTATGGCCGTGCAGCTGCAAGTCACTACGGAGTATTCAACTATGTAAACACTTGTAATGGAAAGTCTGGTCAGCGAACTATAAAACCTTTTGTTGGTATGTTAGCAGGAGTGTCGGCATACAGGAACCAGTGGACAAATCATAAATGTATTAGATGGTTCACCAAGCAGAAGAAAGCTCCATGACTCAGAAATCCAATTAGCAAGGATGTAACACAGCAACGTGTGCTTTTTCAGAGCAGTAACTGAGCTCTACCGTATGGCAGGGTGATGTTATGCAGCCATGGTCTTTTATCTTCTGACGAAATCTTTGTTGAGGAACGATAATCCTGTTTGGCTATGTGGCCAAAAGGCAGAAAAATGTTTGTTTATGTCTAAAACCTGCCCTTTGAGCTGTGCTGTTGTACCATTGCACATAGACTTGACCAGCTTGATTCTAGTCGTACATTGCAGCAACTGTTTTTGTTACACACTGTACCAGAGCTGTGTGATTTGAATCAATTATGCAGTTAAGTCTTTTGTTGGTCGGATCAATTCAATGAATCAATCTGTGGCTTATCAATCTTTGGTGATTATTTCTTCCTCTACTTACTTTGTTTAACAACCAGAGAGGAAAAGTCCTTCCCAGGCTATGAGGGCCCATAGGGCAGCAATAAACTCTGGCTTAAGCCACAATGATGCGGGTACAGGGCTAGGGTATCACACAACATACCAATTTTACTGTTTGGTGACAGAGGCATCTGTGTGTGAACGATTTGTGCAAGGATGTTGCCAGGCAGCTAGGCCGACCACCAAACCGAGCGCTCTAACCACTAGGCCACGGAGTCACAACAGGTTGTGAAGTAAAGACAGAAACAGCCTACGGGACCTGCTTGTTCTCTAGACAAATACAATCAATGTCCCAGTTACTTAATGTTGTGTGTTCTGTTTGATTTCTTTACCTGATAAGATTTAAGAAATCATGAATTGTGTAACATTTTGAAATCCAAGAAACAGTTTTGAGTCGTATATTCCTCACGTAATAAACATGCAATTATTCTTCTATATCAGTCATCATATTAATTTGGTATAAAAACCTGCAATCTCATAACTAACTAACAGTAAAGAAAGATTCCTAATCCTGCCCATTTCATTCTGTTCCAGGTGTTAATGGGTCTCCTCCAGGTCGGCTTTGTCTCCGTCTTCCTTTCTGACTCCCTCCTAAGTGGTTTTGCCACTGGTGCCTCTCTCACCATCCTCACCTCACAGCTGAAGTACCTGCTGGGATTGAAACTGCCTCGTGCCCAAGGTTGGGGCACATTGATTAAAACCTGGATCAAGCTCTTTGAGAACATGGGCAAAACCAACATGTGTGACCTCATCACCAGTCTCCTCTGCCTGCTAGTTTTAGTGCCTACCAAAGAGCTGAACGACCGCTTTAAATCCAAACTCAAGGCGCCCATTCCTTTTGAGCTGTTTGTGGTCATCATTGCCACACTGGCTTCCCATTTCGGTAATTTCCAGGAGAGGTATGGATCCGAGGTATCTGGTGTTATTCCAACAGGCTTCATGCCCCCTCAGCTGCCAGCCTGGGATCTCATACCCAACATAGCGCTCGATGCCTTCTCCATAGCCATTGTTGGCTTCGCCATCACCGTGTCTCTGTCCGAGATGTTTGCTCAGAAGCACGGCTATGTGGTCAATCCCAACCAAGAGATGTATGCCATCGGGTTCTGCAATATCATTCCGTCATTTTTCCGCTGCTTCACCACTAGTGCCGCCCTGACCAAGACCCTGGTGAAGGAGTCGACTGGCTGCCACACTCAGCTCTCAAGCCTGGTTACTGCTCTCGTGCTACTGCTGGTGCTACTCGTCATCGCGCCTCTCTTCTACTCACTACAGAAGTAAGTGCATAGTGTAATGCAGTGCAACTCCAGTCCAGGAGAAAATGAATGCATTAAAAGCAACAGTGTAATAAGTAAACTTCGAAGTGCAGGGTGTCCTTCATCTGCAGAAAACCAAATAAACGTAAACACTTTTTCTTGTATCAGTACACCAAGGTTAATGGGGTCACAGTATAGGAGGCGGGGTGGTTTGAAGCACAAGGCTTTTCCTGTTTGCTGGCCGTGCTCCCAGTCACGTAGCTTTCTATACCCGCAAATGTTTTCTTTTTAATTATTATTCCCATGTTCACTGCTAAGGAATACAAACTTCCCTGTCACCATGGTAATTGCCTCAGCAAGTACAGGCTGAACCAGAGAGTTTCCGGTTCGAGAGACGAGCACGTAAAGGTTTTTTTTTTTTAGACACGAATGTTCGTGGTATCGGCACCAGTTTCTTGTCCTCCTATTCGGCAGATTTTGCACTTGATGTTTTGATTCACCACCTACTAGCATTTAGCGTCATCACTTTACTGGTATGGTAAATTGCTCCCTTACACTAGACCTTAAAGATTTGGAAGTTTTTTCCATTTTCCTCTTGCTGCTGTTTTTACCCCCCGTAGCCTCACCTGGACCGAGATGAAAAGCTAGCTCTTGTGTGAGTTCCGGTTTCACATCATTCACCATCTCCTCTATTTTTGTTTTCAGATGTGTGCTAGCCGTCATCATTGTAGTGAACCTGCGTGGTGCCTTACGGAAGTTCCGGGATGTTCCACAAATGTGGCGTGTGAACCGTATCGACGCTGCTATCTGGCTGGTAACCATGGCCACGTCAGCGCTGATAAACACAGAGCTGGGCCTGCTGGTAGGCGTGCTGGTGTCTGCGTTCTGCGTGCTAGGCCGTACACAATGTGCCCGGGCGCTTGAGATGGGCCGAGCAGGACATCGTGACCTCTTCAAAGACCTGGATTCCTATAAAAACCTTCACAGGCAACCCGGGGTGGCCGTGTTTCGCTACGAAGCTCCCATATATTACGCCAACCAGAGTCTGTTTAAGCAATCTTTGTATCGCAGCGTAGGTCTGGACCCGCAGAAAGAGAGAGCCAGGCGCAAGAAGCAGGAAAAGCAACCCAGGAAAGAATGCTCTGAAGTGTCCACAGTTACTTTTCATACAGTGATCCTCGACTGTAGCGCCGTCTTATTTCTGGATACGGCTGGAGTTCGCGCTCTGAAGGATGTGCGCAAGGATTACAAGGAGTTTGCCGTGCGTTTGCTGTTGGCCCAGTGCAGCACGTCGGTGATGGATTCACTGCGTAGAGGTGGCTATTACGACCCCAAGAGCACAGAAATCATTTTTCACACGCTCACAGATGCCATCCATCACGCCCAAAGCGGTCAGACACAGAACGGCGACTGCGAGACTCGTTGCTGATGAAATGCTGCAAGTTTACTACACTGTCTAGCCATCCTTATGTGCCTTACTGGAATCTGTTAAACTGATTGCTTTTGTATTGTCTTAATCTATGTTGGGTAATGGAAGGAATTTATCTGGATCTCTGTGTGTATTCAGCACTTGTTTCTTATACGTGTTAAAAAAAATCAATTCTGAATATTATCAGAAAAATCATTGCCATTACAAACACAGTAAAGTGTCATTACTGTTACAAAGTTCGTTACTGATTGTTATTGCCCTTATATTGTCTGGGTTTTCTCAAGAACAATACAAGTGCGAAAACCTTCGACCAAACCTTGTGGCGGCAGAGGTCCTACAATTTGCTGGTCAAAGAAAAAAATTTTTTATGGTGTCAAAAGGAAGATCTTTTTATATGCAAAGCTATGGGACACATGTTTTAGATGAGTCTTACCAAATAGTATGAATCTATAAAGATGATTGAAAGTATTTAACCATGTGTAAATCTGTTAAGGAGCCTGCTGCACTAGGGTTTTTTTTTTTTTTTTCTTTTTTTTTTTTTAGCAACCTTTTCATTTCTGCTAGATTGAAACTATTTAATTTATCGGAATGTATTTATAATAATTACCAAATACCTGCCTTTAAGTGTTAACGTGCTACCAGCATACACACAAACACACAGACTATAGTGATTGCTCTGTCTTATGGAGAAAAAAGAGGAAATGTTTACTGAGCCTCTCCCTCTGTGGGAGATTATTCCTTGTTATTTTGATTGTTATATACAGGGTAAGTGCTGCATAACTGCTATGCACAATCAGGATGTCAGAAAGTCAGAAGCTTTATGTATTCTTTATATTTGTTCCATAGAAATATGTTATTTATCAGTGATGCCGAGATACTTTGTAATTAATTGTGCTGTTTTGGTTAGATTTATAGAGGGGTCGGTTATTATTTAATTCTTTAATTAATTCTAATATTTAACACTATAGGAAGTATTGTTTAATGTCTTTTTTTCCCAACATGATTGTTCACGTGGCAAAATGTTGCCTTTAAACATACTTTCAATTGTTACAACCTTTATTTTACACAGAATAAACCATATTTAAAGGTTCCCTGTTTCTTAAATTCCTTGCATTTGAAAAGGAAAAGATTATTAAGTTAAAATTGAAAATATATCATTACATATGATATCCCACTCACTCACTCTTACTCATCGCTTTTCCTGTATATAGTGTCGCGGGCGTCTGGAGGCTATTTCATGTGACTCGGGGCACAAGTCGGAGTACACCATGGACGTGGTGCCAATCCATCAGAGATGATATTCCACTATACAATAAAATAAAACCATTCTTTTATTTTATTAAATAAAAGACAGTATGTTGTCCTGAGATGTCTGGATCATAAAGAGAGATTTGCCTACCAAGCTCATTCCATCTCCCTGTGTTTCTCCTCCTAGAGAACAGATGCTTGTGCTAAATTAAGAAACAATATACTGTAAGACTCCTAAATAGAGTGAAACCTTTGATTGCAAGTAACTTGGTCTGTGAGTGCTTTGTAAGATGAGTAAAATATTAATATATTATAATAAATTTTTATTTGATAAATGAGTGATGGCCTGACATTCGAGCAGTACGCATGCACTTTGCTGTGAGCGTCACATGATCACAGCTGAGCCAATGGTTCTCTTTCTCCTGCTGTGGAATTGTGGGTAATCGTAATTATGCTTGCAATCTGAGGTTTAACTGTACCTTACAGTTTACACATTCATTTTGTACATCCTATAAATCCTGTGTAATTTATGTATTCTATTGTAATTATATTTTATTAAATAAAATTTTTGTAAGTTTCCAGCCTAAATATTTAAATTTTAACTTTTACTTTTTACTACCTTTAGTTGAATCATACTTTCTAGTGCAATTTTTCTTTTTCACCGTAGTGAAATCTTTCCATTTTAGGTCATGGACAGTCGGACAAGCATTTCACTCCATATCACACTGTGTATGGTTGTGTATGATAAATAGAATTTGAATTTATATATATATATATGTGCTAAACTGAAATGATCAAATGTGGAATTGACTGTTTACATACATAAAATCACAGGAATGATGGAGGAAGACTTTTTTTTTTTTACATTTATAAAGAGTACATTAGAGGTTTAAATATTTTTTATGTAACTGAATAAGACTACAAACATCCCATATTTTATCCAAACAATACATTCAAGTATAATATGGCAAAATATTATTTTGCTTATTAATTAATTAATTCATTAATCAATTGATAATTTATTATAAAGTATTTGCTTTATAATTCCCAACAATGTAATCTTCCCCATGTACAGTACATACTGGATAATCTGCCACAGCTACTGTATATATTATACTGTAATGCCCATGGGCGTCGCTAGGCCATTTTTAGGGGGGCTTTAGCCCCCCCTAACATTTGTACTCAGCCCCCCTAAAAATTCTCCATAAACTTCACACCAATTGCTCATCGCCCATCGTCCCCTTTAAATTTCACATGAAAACGGCGGCAGATTTCGGCTCCTTCGGCTCCTCCCCGTCTTTCAGCGCGGGTCTTCAATTCGCCACCACAGAGGGAGGATTAAGCCAAGGTGTGTGTTTTTCGATAAATTG
>JAQMYG010000002.1:22277257-22294356 GCA_030014215.1 Clariallabes teugelsi | reverse complement strand
GCGGGTGCCACTCTCAAGCCCTGATATATATATATATATATATATATATATATATATATATATATATCTTTCTTTCTTTCTTTCTTTTTATTAATTAATTTAATGTAGTTATTTTATACAAAAATGTATTTTTTCTAGAGGTACAGACACTGGCACTTGTTACCAAATAGGGTTCTTTCTCCCGACTGAAGGTTAAGCATATTTATCTGTTGAACACGTGTTCTTCACCCACTTAAAACCGATCAAAACACAAAACAGCCCTAACTGCAGAGACAGAAAAAGGCACCGTCTTAATCAACCCCCCAGCTGACTTCAGCTCTTTAACTGGAATTAGAAAATTTTACAATTAATTATATAAAGAGTTAGCTAATTACTGGTCATCAACTGTTAGCATCTATAAAACCCGATCTAATTTGTGCGTAGGAACTCTCATGAGTGTATTCTTTTTTGTGGCACAATTCATTCTTATGTAAACTCCTCACTGCTTCCAGTCAATGTCCCAATTTTCCGAGCAGTTCTAAGGCACAATATGTGCTTATCCTGAAAACAATATGTTGTCTTGCTGTTGCATGCATTTACATTCAGGTCAGGTGTTGTGGCTGCATGTGTGTGGTTGTGTTTTGGCTTTGTTTTGCAGGTTGTACAGCGGTAGCAGTAGGTTGAGATAAAGGCAAGTTGTTGGCATTTTCATTTGTCTTAATAATCAACACTGTCACTGAATTGCATTTTTGGAAAAAAATAAATACAGTAAAATAATAATAAAAAAAATATATTTTCAAGGTCCTTTTCATGGCTAGCAATAGAAACGATCTCAGTCATTTTGTTTATGGCTTTTATTTAAGGAATACAGTATGTATGTTTTGCTTGATCTTACTTCTTCTACACTATCTTGTAATTGAATCAAATCCCAAGTGGCCTCCTATTCACCTTGCTTGTGCCCTACATGTGCCCTACAGGTAGACTGAGAATATAACATAATGGAGTTGAGTGCCCTACTGTACCTAGTGGCCTAGAGTGGGTAGTAAAGCTGGAAAGTGCTTGCTCGTTGTGCTTGACTCATTTCTAAAGAAATCCAAGCGTGGGTTTGTGCTGTGAACTGAGATTTATATGAGGACAAAACAGATGCAGTCAAAGTACATCATATTATTGTGTCTTTTGTCAGAAGTAAGCGTGACTCACAAATCCGGATCTTTGCAAACAGTCCTTGTGTTCACTGTTACATATAGGAAAGTTCAACTTGGCAGATGTTTTACCATGTAACTTTGAAGCCTGTCACATTTACAGTATGTCATGTAGCTCATTGGTTAGTGCAACCTGACCTGCCTGGCCAACCTGCCTGGCTAATGCAGTAACATTTCCTCTCCGTCTCTAGGACATAGTCTTAAATAGGCCAAACATTTACCCTGACTCTATAATTACTAAATTTAGCTGGGTTAGAGCAAGAAAACCAGTCCAAGACAGCAAGAGAACCATTGTTGAGGTTACAGTATATGAAAGCAAAATGGAAAATCATCAAACTGTGAAGAACTTATGTTGCCCTCCAAACATTAATACTTGAACAAGGTAAAGTCAATCACACTGATGGAAAATGAACCGTTCTACAGTTATTTGGCATATTTTTCATAGTAACTAGTGGCCTTCCTGCCTGCGAAGATTTATGTGTGCGGCATCCAACCCCTGTCCTGTATTACAAGCATACCAGAGCCTACTGTGGTGGCTGTAAAAAAGTTTGAAGTATAAAGATCTCAAAAAGATCAGTTAGCATCCTAGAACAATATCAGTTTGTACATTCATATATAGCGAATTACTGTTAATAGAATTTGCTATATATTAAATAGGTTAAATAGAACAACCCAGGCTAATATGGTGTCCACCAGGGTTTGAATTACATAGAGACATTTTTTAGGGGATCCATATTTTTCCACGGCCAACACAACTTCCAGTCGCATGCATGCAAATACAGTACGTCACCGACTTGCGAACAATTGAGTTACGAATTTGTGCAGATACAAACAGACCGCGGATCTACAAACATTTGTAGATGTGAACGAATCGCGTAAAGTAGATCAAGTGTATTGTACAGAAAAAATAAAAAACACTGAATATATACAAATATTTACAATTATATACAATATTTTCAGTGTGTAAATAAATGCATACAATGTCCAAAGTCCAGTATATTGTATGTGGGCGTGTGGGGGTGCTGGAAAAGTGAATCGGCCTCACCGGTTTCAGTGAATCAGTCCGGGAGCACGTTGTTAGAAAAAGGCTGTACTGTAAACCTTTCCTGATGGTGAATAATCTGAGACAGAATTCACAGTTCGAGACAGAATTCACAGTTCGAAACAGCTCTGAGACAAAATGGCGTCCGTTCAAGCACACAGTAAACACCATGTAGTCACCCTGACAACATACATACATACATACATACATACATACATACATACATACATCCAGAAAGAAAGAAATAGTGTTAATACTTGCCTATTGTGTTAGACTATGTGATACATAATATCATATTTATAATATACTGTATACCTTTGTCTTTTATCCATTGGCCCTTTTCCGTCTTCTTTCTTCCTGAACCGGCACCTGAAAGCTTTGACCTTATTCGTTTATTCTTTTATTTATTTATTTTTGGGGTGTCCTTACATGTTTTAATATTATTCTTAATGATTTCGCACAGATCAGAAGCATTAAATATGCTTGCAAAACTATACAGCAGAGTATACAGTATATTCACTGTATTATGAATGACCTGTGGTTTATCCTGCAGCATTGATAAGCCTGCGGTCAGGCTTCCAGTGTGGAGACCTGAAGTGATGTCCACTTAGCCACCTCCCTTCCATTCTTATACTGTACTTCTGTTTTTTCACGCACGCTCCGTGCCACCCTCGGCAAGGTGCCACCCTGGTAGACTTTGCATGTCACCCATATCCAAATCCACCACTGCGCACACATACGGTATAAATGCATAAAAGTGCAGTCAATAACAGGTTCACAGTGAAAAACATTCTACTATTACAGACAATTAATACACTCACTGACAGTTGTTTTACTACTCACTCACTCATCTTCTATACCGCTTCATCCTGCATTCAGGGTCACGGGGACCTGGAGCCTATCAGAGGAGACTTGGGGCACGAGGCAGGGTACATCCTGGACAGGGTGCCAATCCATCACAGGGCACACACACTCACTCTACAGGCAATTTGGGAACGCCAGTTAGCCTAACCTGCATATCTTTGGACTGTGGGAGGAAACCAGAGTACCCAGAGGGAACCCACCCAGAACGGGGAGAACATGCAAACTCCATGCACACAGAGACAGGAATCGAGCCTGGCCGGGAATCGAACCCAGATCCTGGAGGTGCAAGGCGACAGTGCTAACCACTACACCACCGTGCCACCACAATTAATACACATTAACATAATTATATTTGTTTTATTTCAGAAACTTACAGAAAATACAATATAATTAAAAAAGTTTTTTAAAGCTCTTGCCTAAAAGTCTCAAGGGAGGCTTTTAAGGGAGCTTGTGTCCTTTTCAGTTGAACCGGGCTCCCCTTAGCTCCCCTCTAATTCGAACCTTTGAAACTGAATATCTATGGTGCTAATTTGCAGTGCCACATATTGAGTGGATCAAAGTGCCTCAAGTCAACACTGTGAAAGTTTTGAATCTGACTAAATCTTGAATTGTTTATGTATTAGACTAGAATGAATTGGAAAGTCAGGACCATGACCCGGAAGACCTCATGACCAGATGTGAATAAAATAAACAAACTAGTTGTTGAAAATGTTCTTTTCTAGTGTCTAGTCCATATGATTCATCTTATAATTGCAAGGGCTGTACCAAATGTAAGGCAAAAGTGGACACACATTGTACATGTTGGTAGAGTAAGTCTTAAACTCTTCCTTTATACAAAAGTTCTACACAACATGGTCTCATCACAAGCGATGCATTTACAGTACACCATTGTTGAACCCACCTCTTTGAAGCATGTTGTATGTTCTGTTGTGTTACGTACAGTCCATGTTATTCATGGACGTGATTCATTTATTTTCACATACAGTTTTTACACGATTCATTTATTTCCACAAGTGACTCTTTTCACATTATTCATGCACTCATTTTCACATGTGATTCTTTAATATGATTCATTTGTTTACCATACAGGGGTTATGCATTATACACATATTTTGATTACCATTTTTTACATTGATCTGTATTCAATTGATTAATTTGATTAATTTATTTTCACATGTGATTTGTTTTCCTTGCAATTTTCCCCATATGATTTGTATTTCACATTTTCATTTTCCACATTATTCATTTAATTTCATGTTTTCCCCAAAATATGCATTTATTTAACATGCTCTTTTTTCACACGATCCCTTTCTCACATTATGTTTTTCCACGATTCATTTATTTCCTCGTTATTTTTTTCACATTAATTGTTTATTGTTTACATCACAGATTTTGTACATGATGTGATGTTTATTTGAGCACACAAGTGCAATATCAGGACATAATGCACACTCGCATATTCTTTTCTTATAAAAACTTATGATCACATGTGAAATTTATGTTTTTTTTCCGTAACGAGAAGCCACATACTGTAGTGGCCCTGAGCAATTTCAGGCTTGTTTTGTTTTAAGTACACCTGATCCGGCTAATGGGCTAATATGAAGCCAATTATAATATGGGCAGATGAAAGCAAGAGCAACTTCTGAATCCTGAAGGAAAAAGAATACTTATTTAATAATTACATAATTTAAGAAATTTTGTTCTCACAAATTATTAGAATTCACTTTAAACTTGACCCGTCTCTTTGCCATACTCTCTCTCTCTCTCTCTCTCTCTCTCTCTCTCTCAACAGACCAAATCTCAATATAGTCAGTGGTTCTCTGGATGGCATGTAAACCAGACTTAACCAGCTGCAGAGGAATAATTAATGGGCATAAACTTTGGAAATTGTAATCATCTTAAGTGGAGATGGTGACAGAAGAAAGAACAGAAAGCATGTGAAAAGGAAGTGCTTTACTTGCGTTTTACTAATGACTAATTATAAAATAGGTCTGCTTACAGATTAAACATGTGAAAAAGAGCTGAATGGGACCGAGTGGATTTGAGAGAATAATTTTCCATTCCTGATTGGTTTTATAATCTCTTTTCTATGGCAGAAATAGATTACAACCAAAAAAAAAGACTTTTACTTTTTTCAATGTGGTATCAGTTTCCCCATATATCAGATGAAGTTTGAAATAATAAGCGGGTTTTTCACTATAAACAGATATTCTCAGTGGCATTAATGCTTTTGCTTCTGTATGATGTTAGAAAATTAGAGACAGATTTATGACAGTGGTGATGATACAGCTGTTCAGCCCATCGAAATCATCTTCCAGGAAAAACCATTCGTGCTTGATATGACCAGTGAGAAAGGTGGTCTCAATGTTTTAGCCATCATCAGCTGTGGGAATATATTATCACGCCTAATGCTTCACAACAGTCATCGAGATGTTTGTTCTCATCATTCTATTCAGCATGTCCGGGTACCACCAAAGAACTCCTCGTATAGTACAACATGAACATAACATGATGATATACAGTACAGTCAGGTCTGTAAATTTTGGAATAAAGACAGGTTTTTAGCATTTGTCCTCTGTGCAGCACATTGAATTTGATATGAAGCATGCAAGGTGTGAGCGAAATCAAGATTTTCAGCTTTTAATTTAGGAGGCTGACAGAAGTGTAGCACTAACCGTTCAGGAATTACAGCTTTACAATTTTAATACATACACCCCATTTGGGGGCTCATAAATAATGGAACAAACTAACATAATTACAAACATAAGGAATGTCTTAAATACTTTGACATGAACAAGTGCTGAGTTTCCTTCCTCAAGATGCTTTCGCAGTCTTTTACAGTCAGCTGCTGCTTGTTTGTGGGTCTTTCTGCCCTCCGTTTTGTCTTCCGTAAGTACAAAGCATGATCTATTGGGGTGGCATGGTCAGTGAGGACTATACCATTTATTATTTTATTTATTTTTGCATTGGGTAGCTTTCACAGCATGCTTTCATCCGTCATATGAAATGGTGTCCTGTTTTGCAAATGCTGTTTTATTTTTTATTTGATACTGTAGCTCTACACACTTAAGAATTCATCCTGCTCCATTTATCAGCATAAACACCCGTGACCCGGTTGCATTAGAAGCCATACATGCTTATGTCTGTATAACTCTGCCTCAACTATGTTTTACAGTTAATGTGGTAGACTTTGGATCATAAGCTGTTCCTTTCTTTCTCCATACTTTTCTCTTCCCATTATTTTGCCATTATCAGTCCAAAGAATCTGGCAGTGATTTTCAGGAAATTCTAATCTAGCCTCTCTGTTCTTCAGTGTTACTAGTAATTTGCACCTTGTTGTGAAATATCTGTATTTATTTCATACAGCTGTTTATTGACTGTTGACTTTGAAAATGAAATGCCTACCTTCTTTACCATGGACAGAATTCTGCAGTCTTCTACTTTGGTTGTATTCCAGGCCCTGCCAGTAAGTTCTTTTTTAAGAATGTTCCAAATGTTCCTGTTATATTGGCCACTGCTACCAATCTCATATAGTTCTTTTTCATTTTATTATAATTTCTGTCTAATCCTAATGATGGGTACCTTGCATAGACACCTCTTTGGACCTCATGTCAAGAGCTTGAGTGATTAGTGACCAAATGCAAATTTAAACACTGAGAACCACCTTCCGGTCTTTTATCTGTCATGGAGTAACAAGGTAACAGACCTCATCAGGCCATGCAACTGCATGTCAGCCATTTGTTTCATTATTTATGAGCTTTTATGTGTTTCATTTCACATTAATTGTGGTGGTATACATGGAGGTAAAAATATCTTTGTACCAATTTTTATGGACATGACTGATATACATGATATATAAATAGCGGTATTTTGTTACACCTGTAAAAGGGACAGCAAGTGGACAGTCAAGTTTTAAAGTTGATGTGTTGGGAGGATCTTAAGAATCTGAATGACTTTGCCAAGAAAATTGTGATGGCTAGACAACTGGGTCAGAGCACCTTAAAAATAGCAGGTCTTGTCAGATGTTCCCAAAACGCAGTATGTAACAAAGGAAAACAGATGAACTACAGTAGCGACACGGAAGTGCATAGGAAGTGAAAATTAACCCATCTCATTCCATCTTCCACAGAAAAGTTACTGTAACACAAATTGCTGAAAAAGTTGATGCTGGCTATGATAGCAAAGTGTCAGGCTCCTGCAACGTGTTATACCTACAGTAAATGGCATAAGAGATGGCACCAGAATGTACTATGAGAAGCAGGGGCAGTATAATGCTGGTAAGCTTTCAGTCCTTTCATTCACGTAGATGTTACTTTGATATATTTACTTAATTAAGTACACCAACTTTTTTTTAACAACTCGTTAATGCAAATATCTAAATCGACCTATTAACTAGGTGCAACTAAATGCGTGTTTAGGCATGTACAGTAGTCATGGTCAAGGTAAGCTGCAGAACTTTAAACCGGGTATCAGAAAAGTGATTTAAGTGAATTTGAATGTGGCATGATTGATGGTGCCCCCCGGGCTGGACTGAATATTTCCAAAACTACTGATCTCCGAGGATTTGCATGCACAACCATCTCTGGGGGTTAAAGAGAATGGTCTGGAAAAAAAGAAAATATTCTGTGAGTGGCAGCTCTCTGGGTAAACGGCGTTATTGTGTGTAGAATGATGATGGGAAAATCTTAAGATACATACATACATACATACACACTGTAGGTCTTTGATACACCAAAATGTTTGCTAGATCTCTGTTTATTGATCTCTGTCCTGCCTATTTTTTTTAAGAATAATTTTCAGCATAATTTCATCTTCTTGTTAAATGACAAGTCTATAAAGATCAGCTTTTCATACAGCTGATCTTTACAGACATGCCATTAAACATGGATTGAATTTTATGAGCCTGCAGACAGGAAAATCAAAAGGTGAAAGGTATTTTGTGTGTGAGTCACAGATGTTTGTCTTCCCATAGACAAAGTCTGCACCATAATATTGCTTAAAATATTGGATGAGTCAGTGCATACTGCTTTTGGACTCCAGATACCCAATAGGCTGATAGCGCACCGGTGCAGAGTGCCAATATTTAGTCATATGCAGTGGCTCGCTGGTTCATCAATGTCACTTCCTTAGAGATGAATTAGTCACCTCAACAGGTGGTCAGGGCTTTTGGAGTGAAATCAAGCCACTAAAAGAGCCCCCACACACACGCACATAAACACCCAAAAAATAGAGAACTAATGCTGGCTTTGATCCACAAATAACCATGAAGCATGTTCTCTGCCTTACAGCTCCAAGGGGAGGAGTAAATAATGGGATGACAAATTTCACATTTCATTCCCACCAATAATTGTGTTTTGATCCAGAGAGGTGAAGCGTGATCTATCAAAGTGCTCCCAGCACAATACTGTAATTTGTTGTGTACAGGGCACCTGGGTATGCCCATCCTTTTCCCAGGAAAGACTTTGATTAGACATTTTTACAGTTGTTGTTTACTATGAATATGGTTTGAATATGGTTTTTAGATGGTCAAAAGCTTACTATGAAAGTCATAGACAGTTTTAGTGCAGAGCTAACCTCAAGTACCACTGCTAAGAGTTTCAATGAATTACATACTTTATTTACAAAAGTGTGGCAGCAGCTATAGTAGTAGTTTGGTTAGCTCTTTTTTTTTAGTAGCTTGTAGTGTAGACAGCTACTTTAATAATAGGGTGCTGTGGCTGTAGTATAGTTATTTTAAACCATGAGTAGATTGTAGCGTGACAAGTTGCAGCTGCAATAGTTTCCTCGACACTGGGCATGTCCTTTGGACAATGCCCTAATTGTCACACTAACTGGTTCACTCTGCAGTTCTTTCAGAGAATGATGGTGTCTGGATTGTTCCATTGTACACTAATGATCTAGACTGGTCTGGTACAAGCAGACTGCAAGTCTTTTCCTCTCATACCATATGGTCTTATACTGATAGCAGATCATAATGAAGTTGTCCCTGTTGAGTCTTCAGCTATATTGGTGTCAGACACAATCTTTCTCCAAAGGTTTGAGAAAGTTATTACAACAGCATTCAAGTAAACTATTACCTGACCAGCAGCAGAGGGAGGTGCTATAAGTCATCGAAGCTGGTGTATTGATGGAATTCTTTAGTGAACACTGAAATTATTATAAATATAAACCTTAACGTGATGTTTTTATTTTTAAGCATTTTAACTCATGTTGGATGTTTGGGAACAAATTCAATTTCACAGTGAATCTCCATATATAGTAGCATACAGTACTTACTGTATCAATGATTTAGATGCTAAACATAGCTTAAAGAATCAGATTGTGTAAAAGCTGTTAATGTGACCTTGTACAACAGTTAGTTCTGACCGAGTAATCTAATTAGACGAGGGTGATTCCACAAGTGCTGATGTATAGTGTAACAGCACCGGGATGTTTAATTATATCACTCCATGTCATAGTGATGGGTCGTTCCTAAACGATTCATTCTTTTTGAACGAGTCTTTAATGTGACTTAGAAGAACGAGTAGTTTTAGAGAGCGATTCGTTAATTTTCCTCTCATACCATATACACATACCTCTCACACTGGGCGCGCATGCATAAAGCATCACAAAACCTCCGTAGGTGTACAGGAAACAGAAATGAGTAGTTACCGCTCGAGTCTTTTTGTCCGAATCGTTCGTTCTTTTGTCATGTGACTCTCATAGATGCTATACCGTGCAATACACAGGAAACAGAATTAAGCGGTTCATCTCATGAGTCTTCTAGTCCAAATCGTTCGTTCTTTTGTCACGTGACTCCCATAGACGCTATGCAGTGAAATAGATTAAAAAGAACAAACCACGTTACTCACAATCCGAGGTTTCACTGCACAAGAAATATAAAGTACATCTCGTAAGTTTCTCAGGACTGTGAACCACCTCCATGGTTTATTCTCCTCACGTTTTGACTACATAGTACTGAATTTAAGAATTTAAAAATGATTTCAATTGTTAGTCGCTAACTGTCAATCACCACCACCACCAATGCCACATTTACTGAAATGTAAGCAAAGGTATTTGAGCTTGCTTCGGACAGTTTCCTCAAAACATAATTTGCAAACATGATTTTCAATTATTTTAAGGCTATTTACAATATGTATTCACTTGCAAGTACAAATCTGTCTCTTATTGTGGCAGGAAAAGGTCATTGAGGAGCGACAGCCATGTAGCGTTTAACCATTCAAATGATGGCTTCACAAAGCGATGCTTTGCCACAAAATGTTCACGTGCAAGCATCATATCATTAAACTGCCTAATAGTTAATTCAGCTGTCACTTTCAGTAGTGATGCACCTGTGCTGGCTGACAAAATTCCCCTGAACACAGTCCTTTTCCAGGGCAGCATTATAAATTTTAGTGCTTTATTTTTCCCTTTTTTTTTTGTTTTTTTTTTGTTTTCTATAAATTAGCTTGCTGCTACATTTTGTGTAAGTTACAGTACATAACGGCAGAAAGCATGAAAAGCACAAGAAATGAGCTTAGACATCCAGATATTCACATTAAATTTGAAGCTAACCATGCATGCATTCTGGGCACCTAGAAATAAGGCATGAATGAGAAAAACGAGGCTGAAAGCTATAATAAGCATTATTCAGTGGTTGCTATTACGAGATATCACTATTACATCTGTGCATCATCTGGAACCACAGTTTAGTGGTTGGTGATTATGCATCAGCTGGGCATGCGGATGAGATGAAACAAACCCTAAATAAAAATTCCAGTAATATTTTTTTTTTTCGTTTTGTTTTTAATGCAAAGGCTTCTCTGTACTTCAGTAAGAGCATTTTAAAATTGTTGCATGCTTTATTAAATTTAATGCACAACATATATTTGCATCCTTTTCACGTATTGGTCTTATTGGAAAGTTTCTGTCTTATTCATTGCTTTTCTTCACCTGTGTAATAGCTTGCCAAAAATGAAAGGATAATAATTTTTTCCTCTTGCTGTTTTTCATGAAGACATTTGAATATACTATTTGAAAATAAACAGTCAGGTTTGTGAAACCGACAAGGACATTTGATTGTCTGGTAAATTGTGTCTGCTAACTGTCATAAGTGAGAAAAAGACATCTTTCTCTTGATTATCTCATGGACATGCTAAAAGACTCTAGCCATCACTTTGCAGATGTTAACATTTGGCACTTTTTTTGGTGTAAATTGCCTGCTTTAGGCCATTATGTGTCTAGATAAATTTGAAATAAAAAGTAAGGACTAATTAACCACTTCTTTTATGCAGACTCATTAGAGCAGGTCAGCAGACCCTCAAGGGAGAAGTGATTCTCCATTAGCATTTACTTTTATCTTTTTCTTTTCTTCTTTCACTGTTCTGTCCTTATCTAACGAATAGAGTGACAAATTACTTTTTTCACCATGACATTATTTATTAAACAAAATGAAGCCAAAAAGTAAACAACGCGGGCGTAATAATAAGTATCCCCTTATGATTTACGAAAGTAAGTTGCAGCCAGGTGGTGCTAATCATCAGCCCCTGATGAATTGTTCATTAACAGGTGTGAAGATGTTTTGGCAGTTTGTTGGTTTGGAGAATTCAGGTGCGTTTTAACACAATGCCAAGAGGGAAAGACATAAGCAATGGTCTTAGAGAAGCAATTGTTGCCACACAGTCTGGAAAGGGTTATAAAACCATTTCCAAGCAATTTATAAAGTTTTATTAACTTAACACTAAGATCCACTATGAACAGATCATTTTCATTACGTTTCTACACAAAGATGAGGTACTAAGTTCTGAACATGATGATATATATGTACAAAAATCTAAATCATTATCACTCATTATTACAACAAGCTGAGAAGCATCAGTGACAGGAGCAGTAATAAAATCGCTCTTACTGCAATGTTGTTTTTTTATTGCCTGGATACTTATAGTAGCATCAGTCTTAAATGCATGGGAAGGTGCATTTCAGGAATTCTTCCTGAAAGGTTGGTACAGTAGATTGGTTGGTCTTCAAAATGATCTACACCAAATTGCTTTATCCTTAGTAGTCAGCATCTATGAAAGGGTTCAAAAAGAATATTTTTGTACATAATTCATCCACCTCAAACATTTATTGTAATGCTTGCACTGACTTTTGATCCCTTTTGATGCTTTAACACGAGCAGTAAACCTTTAATGGATTGTAGAGCAAAAATGTCGACATAGTTCAAGCAATGCTAAATCTAGTTATGGATAAATGAAAGGTCGTACAGTAGATTCAGGTTTTTAATAAAACCAAGATAAATCAATGTGAGATCATTTTACTCCTGTAAATTGTTACAGCAATCAGTAGGATTTAGGTGAAAAAAACAAATAGAAATGATTTAGTGAGGGAAAAAAAAAAACATTATTTGCCCTTTTATTAATACTGGCTGAGCTCAGAATTAACCAATCACATTCAAACTCATGTTCAAAATTAATTACCATACACCTGTTATCAATGATGTCATTCTAATAAAATGTAAATGAATATCAGCTGTTTCTCTGTGATTTCTTTGCCATCATCTTGGTTTCAGAGTGGTACAAAAAGTATTTTCAAAAATATACCATGGAACTTCCACAACGAGTGGAGATAAGAGGGCATGACAGTGACCAAGAACAGGACATTCATCCGAAAAAGACAAGAAGAAATTTTATCTGGAAAGTTGCAGTATCATTACCATTTAAGAATCTACAGAAATATTTGACAAGTACTGTTACTCTCTGTGTGCAGCAAAAATTATAAAGGGTTTTCAAGTCAGACTGGAACTATAATCCTGATAATAGTAATAATTATGAGAGTAAAACCTACCTTTCCCTCTATATAATCCTCTGATACACTTCTGCACTTACTGTATGCCAGTGTTTCTCTAGGGCTTGGATACCATCAAGGTAGAAGGTTTTCTCAGTATGCCAGAGCCATGATTGGACTGCTTTACGCGATTGTCGCTGTTGTTAGCCTCCTGAGAACTCCTTTAATGGCCCAGACAAGTCGAAATCGCCAGGAGAGAGGTCAGGACTGTATGGGGGATGTCTCCTTAAATTCGCAGTCGAGTTACTGTAATGTGCAAGTGGTGCAGTGAGCAGCATAAAAGCAAAAGAAGACTGTCTCTCTAGTTAAGAATGGGGGATCATTGATAGTTCCAAACATCTATTTTGGCCCAAAAGTTGTAGACCAAATGGCAGCTCTCAAGGGACAGTAACCCAGAGCACAGATCCACATCAACAAAGGAGAGCCTTTAAAAGAAGCTTGACAATTTGGAATGGTCAGAGCCCTGCACTAATTATTGTCAAAAAAAAAACCCTGTGGATAGGAGACCTCCTTGCAGTTTAATAGCTCTGGACCATTTTTGTGAGCACGACTGTCAAATCAAGATGTTCAAGCAAAAACCCGACCAAAGCCTTAATTAATAGGTTTAGCATTTTCTCTTGTTTTATCTTTATTGCTTATTTTTTCTTGCTAAAATGATATCATTTGTTTTTCACTTATATTGCTTTGATATGCCACATCAAAAGTAGAAAAAGACGTGACATGATTAATTTTTTTTTTTAATCTCACAATCAAACATTTTCAATAAGTGGACTTCACTGTCCGTGTCACTGTCCATGTCCTTTCTTCTATCCTTTCATGCTATAGCGATATGTCACTATAGAGATGACGAGGTTCTTTGCCACCTGCTCCTTACTTGGCATAAAAACACTAGCATGATTTAAGAGCAGTGAAAGCTTGTCTAATTTTATCCACTCATAAAAAGGGAAGGAAACACATTCGGAGCAATAAGTGGAATGCTTTTGTGAACATGCTGTATTCTAAAGTGTTTTAATTTGTCTGAACATTGCTAGTCAAAATGGAGCTTAGAGCCTGCCCTTGAAATTGTTACTCATATACCATAATAATGACAGCTTGGAGCTCCTTAAAGGCATCGCCTCTCCTTGAATCTACACCCATGGCAACTTGAAATGATTTTGATATTGATATTGTTTTGTTCTCCTCATGTGTACTTGCCATTTTGACATCCAACTGCACCTGTAGTTCCTTATCTCTTATTTCTTGCGCTTGATCTCTACCCTTGTCAGCTTCTGTATCATGATGTTGTTTAATCAATTTGAATGTTAGCGCCTGTCATCAAAAGATATGCGCTGTTGCTGCTGTTGCTGTCACAGCTCATTTTTTAGCATCTTCTGGTTTCATTAACAAACACAGGATTATAGTGTTCAGTTATCGGCTTTAGGAAAGGCAGTGTAATGCTTATACACTGTATAACTTCTAAAATGTGGGGAGATTTTAACTAGTAGTCACATAGGATATCATTTGCTGTTTAAAGATTTGGATGGACGTTAATGAATTTTAATTTTGGCTTCACGTACCATTTTGTGTGAAAGGATACAATGATTTTTTTTTAATCAGACTTATATAAAACAATAAAAATACATTTAAAGTTAAAATAAGTTTAAGTGCAGGAGCTATTTTTCAATGATGTTATTAGTATATTTTCAGAAATCAGAAATTGTATTTTCAGAAAATGCTTACAGTATATTTATATTTAAATGTTCAGCTAAGACACAGGGAAAATAAAGAGTGTTTTATTTTAATGACAATAATGTTAAAGAATGTTATATCTAGCATGAGATTCAGGTGTTTGCTATACAGACACTGAGCTCTGATTTAGTCTTTGCAGGTGGTTTGGCTATACATGAAGTGACTCATGCATCTCTAACACACAGATAATGACACTTATTCCCCAAGTTGCATAGAAATGTGAGATAAAAATGGCATAGAACGTGGGCACAAGATGAAAAGTTGAATTCAAGTGTTAACACGGTTTTAACTAACAAAGTATTGTCCAGTGGAGATGTCCTTTGCAATGCTGACTGCTATTAATATACTGTAATGGTGTATAGGATATATTTTGCATACAGAATCCTCATATTGGAATGTACTGTAGGTAATGGGATTTAGAAAAATAAGAAGCCTTTATTTGTCATATGTACATGATAGATGTTCTTTTTTCACATACAGTACTGTATGCCAGCTTGGTGGGAAGAGCACAGGTTCAGTCTAAATGCAGCACCCCAAAGAACATAGGGTTAAGGCCTTGCTGAAGGGCACAACTTGAGCTCCAGGACTGTGGCAGCATGGCAGTGCTCGGGCTTAACTCCCCAGACTTCTTTTCAGTACAGATGAGCTGCATTATGCAACAGTGATAAACAGTGATAAACAGCATAATTTATCAAGAAATTTCAATGTTTTCTTTGATCATTTTGGTCATCAACATTATACAATATGCGCCAAAATATACAATACTGAAACTTGTGCATCTGGGACGCGCATTTGCGTTTGTCAAAGGAGCATAGCACCAGACACATGTTCCCAGTAGTGAAATGGAAGTTGTGTTGTGCATTTGTTGTTAGAAATGTGTCTCTTGAAGGAGGACCAAAGTATTCATAGTTGAGTATTATTTCCGCTCACACGCAAGTGGTCGTGAACAAGTTTGAAAAATGTGTCAGAACAATTTCTTCCCATAACCGTCACAGTCCCCGATCTTACACCACCTGATGCCTACATGCACATTCACCAAGGACTGTGCCTGTATTATGAGAGCAAATCGACTCCTTTTGCAGGAGTCTGCAGGAACCTTTGTTCTGGGAATCCGGGTTGAGAATCTGAGTGCACACACACACTTGGAACACTTACATTACGCACACCATGTTAAATCAACACGTTAATAGTGTGTGTCTGTAAGTTTCTTTCAGGAGAAATAAACTCACAGATGACAACAAGGTACAGTATTATTTTTTGTCTTTTCATTTCAGTACTGTATATTTGGGTGCATACTGTATTATTTAGACATTACACTTTTTTTTTTTTCTAGGTAAGATGTTTTATCTTCTTTTACATCTTGGAATTACTATTGATGTAATGTACTGTATGTACTTCAGGTTTTATTATTTTTTTTGCATTGAGGGATGGCACTTTTAATTTTGTTGTACTTGTTGCAACGACAATAAAAACTATTCTATTCTATTCTATAATGCATGTGGTATGTGACCTATTATATTAAGTAAGCTACTAGGTCACACAGGTGAGTTTTGCTCTGTTCCAGTAGAGATGAAATGTGTCGCATTTTTCAATTCCAGCAAAAATCATTTGGTGAATATCTTATCTTCATAATCCTTCAGAATGCTTTTATCCTAAACATTGTTTTAAAGTATTGTAATGAACACTATCCAATAAGGACGACCCCCAGCGCGATATTAAATTTCATATTGTGATTCCAAAAGTGTCTTTATTTTATACAGTAAATATCTGAATCCAATTTAAATTTTTCCCAGATTTCATTTCAATTCTAAACAAACTTCATAAATAATTTGCTCTATGCGTGAGCAAATTAAGACACCTGCTAATGCGTGAATAGTTTAGAGAGATCCACCTATGAGATTATAGAGGAATGGCACTATTTTTCCACCTCAAATGCAAACATGTAAGTAAAAAATACATTTTCTAAATCCGTTTTGGAGTCAATGTGGTGATGCATAAATTGCCATACAAAAGAACTGCAATGTGTACCTGAACTGATTTCCCTCCACCTCTACTATTTTCCAATTAAATTTCTTTTTTAGGTAGGAAATTCTGGTGTCAAATTGAGGCTGAAGGTTCCCTATTTCCTAATACTGTATGTTAATGAATGATCATTTTAATATTTTGACTGATTTTCCCAAGCCCTCATCATAAACAAAGTGGTCATATCTTAGCAACCAGACATAATAAAGTAACAACTTGGTACCAAAATGAAGCCAGGAATCTGAACATATGCAAAACACAAATCACCCAAAATCCGACTTCATACCTGATTTGAAATGATTGTTCATATATTTAAAGTGGCATATTATACTATATACTGTAAGTTACTATACTATATACTACATTCAAATTAAAATTTTATTTGTCACATACACAGTCATACACAGTACGATATGCAGTGAAATGCTTATACGACCGCT